>WBNM01027543.1:7500-27823 GCA_013399055.1 Ramphastos sulfuratus | reverse complement strand
AAAGTAAAGAAGTTCTTCCTGAAGCTGAAGTGAAACCTCCTGAGTTCCAGTTTGTGCCTGTTGCCACTTGTCCTACCACCGGGAACTACTGAAAAGAGCCCAGCTGCATCCTCACGACCTCCACCCTTTAGCTATCGATCAGCATTGAGAAGGTCCCCTTTCAGTCTGCTCTTTTCCAGCCTAAACAACTCCAGGTCTCTCGGCCCTCAGTCTGGGGCTCTGGACAGTTTTTCGTGGTTAGTTTGGTGGTGTGACTTGTGTCTGCTTGAAAAAATCTGGTGCCATGAGCACCTCAGAGCAAGGACTACTGTTCCATCCAGCATGCCCCATGACCAGCACCCTGTGGTGGGGCATGAGTGGTATCTCCCAGAGATACGGGACCAAAGTCCAGTTTGTCATCCTTACCTGCATGCAGCAAGCTGGATTTGCTCTTTAATCTTCCCCCTTCAACAAATGTTGTCTTTATGGTAGTGTCAGCAGCAACTGTTAGCACTGTATGTGATTCATCCATTTGGATTTGAACACCTGGAGGTCTTCAAAAACCATGTAGACATGGCACTTCGGGACATGGTTCAACATCCATGGTGGTGCTGGGCTGACAGTTGGACTTGATGATCTTAGAGGTCTTTTCCAACCCTAATGATACTATAATTCTGTGATTTAAAGAGAGCAAACCACACCTGAGCCCCATCCATCTAATATCCTAACTGCTTTCCCTGTCCTGGCGTGCACCTCTCCCAGGAACACACCTCCCTGAGGTCTTGGGGCTTGTGGGAAGAGGGTGGCAGCTTTTCCAAGCCCTGAGAACCCTGGTGGAGAGCACACTTCTGGCTGCCTCTGCTCTGTAATTAGCATTGCCTGAATCTGATAAACCAGCTCATAAACAAATGCAGTCTGAGGCTGTTTTGAAAGAGAAACAGATTAAATCAATAGTGCATCATGTGTGCTGCAGTTGTAATTGCTCTTGATGGCCATTCAGCTTGTGTGGCTGTTGTTGTTTTTCTGTCTACAGCACGGAAATTCTTGGAATAATGGTCTTCTGTTTGACAACATTGCAGAGGGAGTCAAGAGCTCCCATCTAGAGGCACTGGGTATTGCCCCAGCAGGGCTTTGTGAGTGCTGCTGGCACCACTGGAAACTATGCAGTCCCCATAGCCTCTGCAGCTGCTGCCCAAAGCAGCAGGACTGGGCTAGATGGACATTCCATGTTTGATTTTATTAATCGGATTTTAGTGTGGGTTGCCCTCTGGGAAGGTGTGAGATTAATTGACTGCCCTAGATGAGCACCTTCCAGCTCTCTGCACAGGCAAAGAATCACAGAATTGCAGGTGGTAGGGGTCAGGAGGTTCCTCTGGAGATCATCTAGGTCCAACCCCACTACTACAGTAGGATCACCTGGGGCAGACCACACAAGAACGTGTCCAGACAGGTTTTGAATGCCTCCAGAGAAGGAAACTCCACAACCTCTCTGGCAGATTCTCCAGTGCTCTGTCACCCTCACAGTAAAGAAGTTTTTCCTCATGTTTATGTGGAACTTTCCATGTTCCAATTTTTATCCATTGCTCCTCATCCTATCCCTGGGCACCAGTAAAAAGAACCTGGCACCTTCTTCTTGGCACCCACCCTTCAGATATTTATGACCATGAATAAGATGCCCTTTCTGTCTTCTCCAAACTAAATAGCCCCAGGTCTCTCAGCCTTTCCTCATCAGACACATGCTCTATTCCCTTAATCACCCTTGTGGCCACTGTTGGACTCTCTCCAGTAGTTCCCTGTCTCTCTTGAACTGAGGAGCCCAGAACTGGACATAATACTCTAGATGTGGCCTCAGCAGGGAAGAGTGGAGGGGAAGGACAACCTACTTCAACCTGCTGGTTACGCTTTGTGCAGCCCAGAAAGGCTGGCAGACCTCTTGTCCTGGTTTAAGACAGGCTGAACCCATGATACTTCTCACACTGTCTTCCTTCCCTCGTGTGCAGGTTTAAGCTCCCTCAGTTTAACCCCCAACCCAGATACAATTTCTTATGTTACTCTCAGCAAAACACATCCCTTACTGCTTTGTGCCTCTTGACAGCAATAAGCAACTGCTGCCTCTGCTGAATATTATCATCATTTAACTTAAGGGCTTGGAATGCTGAAATGAGAAGTGCAGGATTATGGTTCATTTTCTATACAATCTTATAATGAATCTTGGAGATTTTGCCCTGTGAGAAAATAACAGAAGCAACAAGTTTGGGTGAAGAATTCTCTTCTTTCACGTGTCTATACTGAATTACTGCTTTGCACCTGATTAGGTTCGTTCAGCTGTGATTCTTGGAGGTGTTGGGTTTCCAAATGCTGCTCAGAAACAGAGAAGCCAACTGAAGTCATGGCTTGTGAATCATAGAATGGTTTGGGTTGGAGGGGATCTTGAAGATCATCTAGTTGCAAACCCCTTGCCATGGGGCAGTCCAGGTTGCACAGGGCCTCATCCAACCTGGCCTTGAACACCTCTAGGGAAGTGGCATCCACAGCCTCCTTGGGTAACCTGTTCCAGTGTCTCATCACCCTCACTGTCAAGAATTTCTTCCTCATCTCCAGTCTAAATCTGGCCCCCTCAAGCTTCAATCCATTCCCTCTCATCCTATCATTGCAAGCCCTTGTAAAAAGTCTCTCCTCAGCTTTCTTGTAGGCTGATCTTTGTAGGATGACATTTGACAACTTTAGAAACTTTGAGGATCTGACCCATTGTCAAATAGATCATTAATTTTGCCTCCTATACTTCAGAAGATTCAGCTGTAAGAAGCACCCAAAAAAGGGTAAATTTAAAAAATTAATTGCCTTCTGTAGATCCCAAGCTATTTATTTTTTTTTGTCCTCTCACAAATATCACTCTCACAATATCACTTACAGCAACCAACAGCAGCAGTGCAACAGGTACTGCCTGTTTAGAGCAGCCAGCAAGCCTCTGATGGTATCTCAGTATCATGATGCACTTACTGAGCTATAGGAACCTGAAATCTACCCAGACTTCACCTTAATTCTGTGTCTAAAGCTCATCTTAGGCAAGTCAGCCCTTTATCCCTGTTCCTTCAGCACAAGCCAGCCCAATATCCCTATTTCTCCAGCAGAGCCAGCCCTATATCCCTGTTCCTTCTACAGAAGCCAGACCTATATCCCTGTTCCTTCAGCAGAAACCAGACTTATATCCCTTTTCCTTCTTGACAAGCCAGCCCTGTGTCACAGGATCACAGAATCACAGAATTACAGGGATTGAAAAGCACCTCTGGAGATCATCCAGTCCAACGCCCCTGCCAGAACAGGATCACCCAGAGCAGGCTGCTCAGGGCAGCATCCAGGTGGGTTTTGAATGCTTCCAGAGAAGTACACTAGACAACCCCTCTGGGCAGCCCATCCCAGTATTCTGCTGCCCTCAAAGTAAAGAAGTTTCTCTTTGTGTTTAGATGCACCTTCCTATGTTCCAGTTTGTGGCTGTTACCTCTTGTCTTGTCACTGGACACCCCTGATAAAAGACTCACCACATCATCCTGACACCCACCCCTTAGAAATCAATAAGCATTGATAAGATTCACCCTGTCTTTTCTTCTCCAGGCTAAAAAGCCCCAAGTCCTTCATCCATTCTTCATAACAGAGATGCTCTACTCCAATATGTCCCTGTTCCCTCAGCATCCCCACTTTGGGATGCAAAACTTCTACAGACATAGCTTGCCAATCTTGGTCTGTGGGCTCAGCTATACACCAGTAATAAAAGCATTGTTTGCTACTCCTGTGTAAAGCAGGGAACACATGGCTGTTTGCATGAATGGATGAATGAATGCCTCCAGGATTCCTCAGAGAGAAAAGTTAAGAGACCTCTGAGCGGCCCACAGAGTCCTGTTCTCTGCAGTGAGAGCTGGGCTACATTTGCTTTTATCGTGTAGCCATAATAGCCATCATTGATCAGCACAGCTCTCTTGTTCTTGAATTGCATATGGGAATCATTTTCAGAGGTGATTGCAGTTACTGGTTTGCAGCTTATTAATTTTGCATCTCAGAATCGTGGAGAGAAGTGACACAAAGGACCAGGAGTGGTGACACTGTGCAGTTGATGCAATAAAGTGAATTAGCAACGACTAATAAGTGGCAGATAGCAGCAGATCAGTTGATTAAGCAGTAGCAAGCTTGGCATTTGCCAACCAGGAACTCTGTGGATTGCTCTCATCTGTCCTCTAGTAAATGCTTGGGGAAAACAAGAATATCTTTTATCTCTTCAGCCTCATAAAAAGGCAATTTTGAGAAGCAAGTGACTGGTGGAAGGGGAGACCTTCATGAACTACCTGAAAGGAGGTTGTAGTGGGGTGGGTATTGGTTTCTTCGCCCCAGTAACGAGTGATAAGATGAGAGGAAATGGCCTCAGGTTGGACCAGGGGAGGTTTAGGTTGGCTATTAGAAGAAACTTCTTGACTGGAAGGGTTCTTAAACATTGGAACAGGCTGCATAGGGAGGCACTTGAACTCCCATGCCTGGAGGTGTTCCAAAAAATTGTAGACACGGCACTTTGGGACATGGTTTAAAGGCCATGGTGGTGGTGGCTTGGACTCAATATTCTTAGAAGTCTTTTCCAACCAAAACAATTCTGTGATTCTAAGTTTCCTTCCAGAGACCTGCAGTGCTGATGCTTAGGAAGAGGATGGGAGCAAAGACCAGATTCCCAGATTCTGGTGATACATGGAGAACATTTTTGCATTCAATTTTGGGGTCCCCAGTTCAGGAGGGACAGGTATCTACTCGAAAATCCAAGGGAGGGCTATGAAGATGATGAAGGGGCTGGAGCACTGCCTGATGAGGAGAGGCTGAGGGACCTGGGGCTTTTTGGTCTGGTGAAGAGAAGACTTAGAGGGGATCTAATCAATGTTTATAAATATCTGAGGGCTGGGGGTCAAGAGCGAGGGGACATCAGTTGCACCCTGTGATGGGACAAGGGGCAATGGATATAAACTTTAGCACAGGACATTTCACCTCAACGTGAGGAAGAACTTCTTTAATGTAAGGGTTACAGAGCACTGGCACAGGCTGCCCAGAGAGGTTGTGGAGTTTCCTTCTCTGGAGCCTTTCAAGACCTGTCTGAATGTGTTCCTGTGCAAACTGTGCTAGATTCTATAATCCTGCTCTGGCAGGAGAGTTGGAGTCGATGATCTATGGAGGTTCCTTCCAAGCCCTAATATCCTGTCCTGTGATCCTGTGAACCTGCAGCTTCTCCCTGGTCCTTCCTCTCGTGCCCGGTTGCCACTAAACACTGCAGAAGGAATAATACAGCTGAAAAGAATGACTCAAACTATTTAACTCCTCCCTCAAATGGAAACTGTTCAAATGCTTCCTTCATTTATCTGTCCCAGTGCTGTATGAGAAAAAATGGCTTGCGGGCTCTGCCTGGTGCCACAGAGATGAGAGGACGCACATGGCTCGATGCTCCTCTCTATGGATCTCTTTGTTCTGCCCAGTCCCCGGGGCACATGTTCCATGCGAAGCAATGACAGTTTTTGTTATCACACAGCCCTATCAGTTTCAGTGACAATCACTCCCTTTTCAAAAAAACATTATTTCTCATGATTGTCTCCCTCTTGGAAAATGTGGCCTTTAAAGCCAGAGTGAGGGGAAAGAAGAATCGAAGGGGAGACAAGGAACGTCCTGGCGACAGGGCAGTGAAATGGCATGTGGGGGGACAATCAGGTGATCGACTCCTAGAGGGAGGGGTAAATCAGCATTCATGCCCCCAGAAAGGAAACTCTGGACCTTGCACCACAGAAGAAAAAGGCAGCCTTTTCTCTAGCAGATATTGTGGAGGAAACAGGCATAAAGGGAGGAGGGAAGGCAATGGGGGAGGGAGGGAGGTGAGGGGCTTGCTACTAACAACATGTTTTTTCCTTCCTTCCTAACTCGGTGGCACATGTGACCCCACGAAGCCAGTAAGTTATGAGCATCTGATGTAAAAGTTTCCCCCCCTACAAAACAAAAATGCTCCTTCAGCAAAGACCACTGGGTAAACCATGTCACAAGCAATTTCTGCAAAGGCCTTGATTGAAGGCAGGCACAGGACCTGAAATTCACACCAGCTCTTTGTGTGCTGGAGTCACGCAGATACCAGGCTTGGTGAGAAGAAACTGCATACTTCCTATTTTATTTCACCACTGCCCGACCTGCTTTTCCTCAGACTTAAAATCATTTGCCAGGTCAAAATAAACTCTTCAGAATCCCAATGTGAAAAATGTACCTAACAATTCAATCCTTGTAAGTTGGGAATTGGAAGAGAAAGTGCAGTGGACCCTAATTAAATTATATAATAAGCAGCTTAACTTGTGGTTTCGCTTTGGTTTCTGTTATTCTTATTATCATAAGCATGGCAGCTGGCAAAGAGCTATTGAAATATGCAAAGCAGAGATGACCAAACTGGAGATTGTTTGAGTTTTGCAAGAGCTTGTTTGTCAAAGTCGAATCCAGAAGGGAAGTCAGGCCAATTCTCATTTAATGCAACCTTTTCCTTGGAGTTAGCAACGAGAGCTCTCTGTTGGACCTGCCTCTGCTACAGATAAAAACCAAAGGAGATTTGGATTTGCAAATCCTCGCCTGTCACGTCCTGGGCTGCAAAATGCAAACCAGTGCTGGCTTGGATTTAGGTGAAGCTGAGGACATAATCCTGGTTTAAGATTTCTCTCATTTAACAAGTTAGTTGGTGAAGCTGAGGTTGGGAGGTGATCTGCTGGAGAGCAGCCCTGTGGAGAGGGACCTGGGAGTGCTGGTGGAGAACATCCATGGGGCAGCAATGTGCCCTGGTGGTCAAGAAGGCCAATGGGATCCTGGGGTGTATTAGGAAGAGTGTGTCCAGCAGATCAAGGGAGGTTCTCCTCCCCCTCTACTCTGCCCTGGTGAGACCTCATCTTGAATACTGCCTTCAGTTTTGGGCCCCCCCATTTAAGAGGGTCAGGGATCTGCTACGAGGATGATCAGGGGACTGGAGCACTGCCTGATGAGGAGAGGGACCTGGGGCTGCTTAGTCTGGAGAAGAGAAGACTGAGAGGGGATTTGATCAATATTTACAAATATCTGAGGGCTGGGAGTCAGGAGGGGGAGGACAGGCTCTGCTCACTTGCTCCCTGGGATAGGACAAGGAGCAGTGGATGGAAGCTGCAGCACAGGAGGTTTTAGCTCAACACAAGGAAGAACTTCTTTACTGTAAGGGTCCCAGAGCACTGGCACAGGCTGCCCAGAGAGGTTGTGGAGTCTCCTTCTCTGGAGTCTTTCAAGGCCTGTCTGGATGTGTTCCTGTGTGCCCTGAGCTAGACTGTCTGGTCCTGCTCTGGCAGAAGGGCTGGGCTCGATGATCTCTTTGGGTGCCTTCCAACCCCTGACATCCTGTGAGCCTGTGATCATCCTGGTTTTAGATTTCTCTCATTTACCTGTTTAGCTCACCTAGCTGCTGGGAGGTTCCACTGAGACTTACCAAATTTTACCCTTCCTTTAAGCCTGGCATACAGGAGCCAAATAAGATGATGGTACATGAAGTGTGTGAGGAAGTGATCAGAGAAGGTGCCAGAGAAGCACCAGGGAGGGTGCTCACTTGCAGAGGTCAGCAGCTGCTAGTAGGGGACACTTGGACATCTTAAGCCAGTACCAACTTCTCTGTAAGAATTTCTGCTCTGTCTAGCAGATACATTGGCAGAGATTTCCATCATGCTTTGCCTTAGCCATCAGTAAAGCTGACAAGTATTTACATACTGGTGAGTTCCTTCATAAGGTGGATGCTTTTGAATTGGGAGCTTTAGACTGGATGTTAGGAAAAATTTCTTCCCTGCAAGAGTGGTCAGGCATTGCAACAGGCTGCCCAGGATGGTGGTGGAGTCACCATCATTGGAGGTATTCAAAAACCTGTGGACATGGCACTTTGGGACATGGTTTAGTGGGCAGAGTGGTGTTGGCTTGACAGCTGGGCTGGGTGATCTTAGAGGTCTTTTCTAATCTTAGTGATTCTGTGATTAAATTTGATTAATCAGAACAGAGATGCTTCCCCAAACTCGGTATACGTTCTCGGCCTGCTATGGAAGCAGGTTGCACTGCCCACTGAAATCTGAATCTGGGTCTGAGGCTCCAGTTTGGCAACATTTCTGCTTTTGAAGACTGTCTCATGCGAAGCTCAAGGAAGAATAAGTTCTGTCTGTTTAGTGGTCTGTAAACCCAACTGCCCCAAGTACAGATGAATCGCTCTGTTCTCTGCCCCAGGGGGTTGACTACTACAAACAATGGCTGAAGTCATCAGCAAGAGGCAAGGTCACAGGCTGAAAGAGGAAAATATGCTTTTTCATTGCTGGCATAAAAAAAATCGAAGGCATTGTTTGAAAATGTCAGTGCATGAACCAGACTTAAATGGAAGCAGACTAGGTTGGGCCCTGACATCTAATGCTTACTCCTCCACTCCTATTTTGCTGAATTTGACAGCTACTTATGAAGATACACAAGCTCCAAAATTCAAAATAAGCTGCGAAGGAAGAATTTTACATTATCCAGGCTTTTTTCCTGGCACTGTGAACTCTAAGGGCTGAAAGTAGGGATGAGGTGGGAGAGCCCTGGAATACAACCTGGACATTGCTTTGTCTGCTGCTGCAAACAAGGCACTTAAACCCTCTGCCAAGGCTTTTGCTTGCAGTGGTGAGGTGCTGCCTAAGCAACAACTGCTGCTTGGGAAGCACTGGGAGTTTCTCAGAGCCAACTCTGAGCACAGGATGAATTGCCAAACAGCCTAGGGGGTTCATCAAAGGTCAGTGATCTCCAGAATGTGGGGAGGAAAAACTGTTTACCATGCCTAGCCAAATCCTTGGTGATTCTCAGTCTCAGGCAACACCACAGATTCTTGGAGCTGGTTAAGAGAAAACAGTTTAAATCTTATTTCTTTATGTATTCATGTATACATTCATATTTATATATATAGACATTCTGTGGTGCATTAAGAAGAGCGTGGCCAGCAGGCCATGGAAGGTTCTCCTCCCCATCCACTCTGCCCTGGTGAGGCCTCCTCTGAAGTTTTGTGTCCAGTTTTGGGCTCCCCAATTCAAGGACAAAGAACTGCAGTGGCCAAGGACTCTAAAATAATTAGAGGACTGGAACATTTCTCTTATGAAGAAAGGCTGAGGGAGATCAGGTTAAAAATCTGTGTTTCCTCCCCCCAGAAAAAAAACCAAACAACAAACCAACAACCCCTCTGTGCCTCCAGTTACTTGTCCTTTGCCTTTAGGACCTAGTTAGGGTGTTCTAAACAGTGCAACAGCAGTTAAAATACAGCTTGAAGGATACAGCTGCAATTTTTTTGGCAACTAACTGTGTCTGCAGTAGAAAGGTCAGGCTATGGGGATGTTAATCTTCCTTTAGGCTTCTCAGGTAGATGAAAATATGAGCAAGGAAGTGGTCTGTATGCTGAAAGAATCTGAAAATTAAAAAGCCAAAAAAACAAAAGGAAAAGGCCAAACTGTTCCTTTCTCAGAGCTCCACCAAGCCAAAAGCCCTTTGTTAGGGATGATTCTCCCCCAGTGCTGTAACTTCTAAAGCTTGATGCAAGTACTAAACCTTAGACTGATTTAGTATTTAAATGATATACAGTAACCATCCTGTTAAATGTAAATTAAATGCACACTTACTGTTTAAGACAATTTAAAGTGTCACCTTTATAGCTAAAAGACTGTGACACTTCATGAACTCACAGCCACATCTTCCCAGTGATAATGCCAAGCTGAACCGACTGGGCTGAATTCAGGTGTGGGGTAACCAAAGGCAACGTTCCTGCTGTCAGAAGAGTTCTACCCATTTAGACCAAGGCTGATTCCAGGCTTTCATTATCCACACTTAAACCCAGTATAATTTATTTGAAAAAGGAGGCTGAGAATAGCAACATTTCAGCTGTTATTCACACTACAGGCACAATGTTCCCTAGTAACGTTGGCTTAGCTCCTGTGATTACAATGGAAGTGCCTTGATTTATGCTGGGTGAGGACTCAGCCCTAGCTGAACAGCAAAGACAAAGACACTTCACCTGAACTGAATTGTTCTTGGAGAACTAAGTGGAATCATAGAGACTGGTGAAGCAATTAATAGCAATTAAGATGATCCAACATAAGCTAACATCACAAAGCAAAGGTGTGGAGTTCAAGAAGACAAAAAAGGAGGAGGCCTTTTAGCCTGGAGGAGAGGAGACTGAGGTGGGATCTCATTAATGCTGATCAATAGCTGAAGGGTGAGTGTCAACAGGATGGAGCCAAACTCTTCAAAGTGGAGTCCAGTGACAAGACAAGGAGCAGTGGACACAAACTGGAACACAGGAGGCTCCACTTAAACATAAGGAAAAAAATTCATTTTGAGGGCAGCAGAGCACTGGAGCAGGCTGCCCAGAGGGATTGTGGAGTCTTTTTCTCTGGAGACATTCAGACACAACTGGTTATGTTCCTGTGTGATTTACTCTGAGTGATCCTGCTCTAGTAGGGAGGTTGGACTAGATGACCTTCAGAGATTCCAACTCCTAACATTCCATGACTGTGATTCTGTGATCCTAGGAGAGAGATGACAATACTCCAGCATGCCTCGAGTGAGACTGAGCAGAAAGCATTGATACCTGCTGGGGATCTGGACACAGGAGCAAAAATGTCAAAGTGCTTAGGTGCTCAAAAATGCAAATTACTCCTTAGCTTAGGACTGGCACCTTTCTTGGTGTCTCTGAATTGGAGAGGTGCCTATGAGAATCACTCAGCCACAGGATGCTTGTGGGAATCAAACTCCATGGCAATTCAGATGAGGGCAAACCCAACCCTGGGACCAACTGTGATGTGAGTTGAGCAGTGGTGGAGTCTCCATCCCTGAAGGTGTTTAAGAGTTGTGTAGACATGATGCTTGCTTTAGTAGAGGATTTGTCAGTGTTAGGTTGATGATTGGTCTTGACAACATTAGAGGCCTTTTCTAGTCTAGAGAATTCTGTGATTGTGTGAATAAAACATTCACATCAACAGGCAGTTGTCTGTGGAGCTGACCTTGTGCTCTGCACAGCCTTCTCCAGCTGACCTCCCTCCATGGCTTCTGCTCTGCCATAATTCTGGGTTAGGCGTTAGGTACTTCACTCCAAGGTGAAGCACATTTAGGTGCTGGAGTGTGCCCAGAGAAAGACAGCAAAGCTGCTGAAAGATCTTCCCTGAAAGGGTTATCAAGCCCTGGAAGAGGCTACCCAGGGCAGTGGTGGAGACCCAGTCCCTGGAGGGATTTAAAAGCTGTGCAGATGTGATGCTGAAGGACATGGTTTAGTGGTGACCTGGCAGTGCTGGGTTAACAGTTGGACTTGATGACCTTAAAGGCCTTTTGCAACCTTAATGATGCTATAATTCTATAATTTTACAGCTTCCTTGTTCACAGAGGAGGAATCAGAAGCTCTCCTTATGCTTTCCTCCAGCAATCCCTTCATTTCAAAATACATGCCTTATGTCATACAGCAATGGAACCACAGAATGCCTGCTTGGAAGGGACCTCAAGGATCACCTGGTCCAACCTTTCTAGGTACTGCTATAGTTTCAAAGTTTGGCCTTCTTACTCAGTGCATACAATTTATCTGAAAGAGATTTGGGTCCTCTTCTGTACCAGCACTTAAAACCAGAAGCTTGTATGCATGAATGGCAAAGTTTTATTGCATGATTTCCTCTCACCTTGGACCTCTTTTGTACTTTTTTTGGACTTCTTCTGTACCAGCATTTAAAATCAGAAGATTGCATGAATGANCCAATCCCTGGCATCCTGTGATTCTGTGATCCTGTAAACCACACAATGACTGTCAAACAAAGACCATTGGGTCCACACTCACACACAAAACTTGGCATACTGTCCCTGACCACAATGTATTTTCTCACAAACTTGTCATGACTTGAATCCACTCACTACGAGAAGGACATTGAGGTGCTGCAGAGGGTACAAGAAGAGCAGCAAAGCTGGTGAAGGACCTGGAGAACAGGTCTGGTGAGGACTGCCTGAGAACTGGGGTTGTTTAGAAAGAGGCTGAGAGTAGATCTTCTTATTCTCTAGAACTCCTTGAATGGAGGTTGTAGTGAGGTGGGGTTTGGCCTCTTCTTGCTAGTAATAAGTGATAAGAANTGGACCTCTTTTGTACTTTTTTGGGGGCCTCTTCTCTACCAGCATTAAAATCAGAAGTTTGCAATCATTATGAAGTTTTATTGCACTGTTTCTTCTCACCTTAGACTTCTTAGATTAAGGAGGGGGGAGGGGTTAAAAAAAAGGAGCTTTTCAAGGCTGAGTGTTTAAAATGAAACGCATTCATTGTTGTCAACATGTCGAGTTGGTAAATTGACAAATTCATCACCCCATTATAATCCCTGCACCTGTTCCAGTTTGTGGTCTGCGGTGTGTTTCAGCTCCTGTGTGAGGAGTGCATCTGCTGAGCAGGGACAGTTAAGGGGCAGAATTTGTTTATGAAGCCAGTGAAGAGCTAAATGAGGTAAAGTGCATTATCTCGCACGTTAATTGCATTTTGCTGCAGACAAACATTTATTACCGATGCAGACTGCACACCACACATTCTAATTGTGTTTGGACCCATTTCTGGTTTTCCCCCTGCTTTCCACAACTTCATTCACCATCATATTTCAAGGCTTAGCCTGAAAGATGGCTAAAAGGAACCTTCATAGCTGTGCCTGAGCTGAGTGCATGCAGGCACACACTCAGGAGTCACTCAGAAGCGNAGCTAGATTGTCTGGTCCTGCTCTGGCAGGGGGGTTGGACTCGATGAGCTCTTTGGGTCCGGTCCAATCCCTGGCATCTTGTGATTATGTGATCCTGTAAACCACACAATGACTGTCAAACAAAGACCATTGGGTCCACACTCACACACAAAACTTGGCATACTGTCCCTGACCACAATGTATTTTCTCACAAACTTGTCATGACTTGAATCCACTCACTACGAGAAGGACATTGAGGTGCTGCAGAGGGTACAAGAAGAGCAGCAAAGCTGGTGAAGGACCTGGAGAACAGGTCTGGTGAGGACTGCCTGAGAACTGGGGTTGTTTAGAAAGAGGCTGAGAGTAGATCTTCTTATTCTCTAGAACTCCTTGAATGGAGGTTGTAGTGAGGTGGAGTTTGGCCTCTTCTTGCTAGTAATAAGTGATAAGAAGAGAGGAAATGTCTTCAAGTTGCACCAGGGGAGGTTTAGGTTGGATATTAGGAAAAATGTCTTTGCTGCAAGAGTGATCAGAGATTGGAAGAAGCTGCCCAGGGAGGTGGTGGAGTCACCATCCATATTCGTGGAATGTGTGGACATGGCACTTTGGGACAGTTTAGTGGGCATGGCAATTTAATTACTTGGGCATGCCCCCCTGGCACTGCCAGAGAAGATACATCTGCTCTTGGTTTGTTTGCCTTCCTTGAGAATGCTTCACAGCTGGAAGAAGATGGAGAAGTTTTGGAACAATGGAGTTCACACTTGGGCATGTTTTGTAGGCTCATAAACATCTCTTTAGGCAGCCAAGCTGCTGCTGTCTCCTCACCTGCTTGATGACCAAGATAATTTCTGAAGGCAAAACCAAGTCCTGCCACTGGAGGTCAAGCAGAAGAATACAGGTCACACCTCTGCAAAAGCCTAAATATGGGTCTGGATTTACAGCTGCTCCAGGGAAATTAAAGGAAAACAACATTAATGGAGCAAGAATTCTGCAGAGAATGAAACAGAGATTCTGGCCAGAGAGATGCAGCATGAAAACTAACCCTACCAGGCTGAGAAACTGCATAGCATGTGGCTCTCATCCACCCTGCTTTTTCCTTCATAAGCAAAGAGGCTGCAGACGTAGATTCCCTAATCCAAATACTTTAGGACTGATTCTCTAATTTCCCTTGGAAATTCATTAGTTTTGTTTAAATGAGTGGTAATGCTCCTTGCATTTTTTGGTTATGGGGAGATTAAGTGAAGGAAATCTTTGCCTAGAATAATCATCTTTATTTAACCTAAATGTATTCCATTCCTCTGAAACTTAGAAAAAGAGCAGCTCTTTGGTCCCTGAAGTTACACTGAAGTCAAACTCAGCAGCTTGCTGAAATATTGCCATGTGAGTAGAAACATTCAGCACCGAGGAGCTGATGTGGCAGAGGTATCAAAGGTTGGTTGTTAGTGCTGGCTGGCACTGGGTTTTAGCAATGCCACGAGCCTGCCAACAAGAAGCTGATAACAAGACTTCCTGAACAGCTTCCAAAGCCCCACAGCAGCTTGCTAAAATATTGCCATGTGAGCTGAAATATGCAGCACCAAGGAGCTGGTGTGGCAGAGGAATCAAAGGTTGGTTGTTATTGCTGGCTGGCACTGGGCTTTTAGCAACATCATGAGCCTGCCAACAAGAAGCTGATAAGAGGACTTCTTGAATAGCTTCCAAAGCCCCACAGAAATGTTTGTTTGCTTCACAGCTTACACTTCAGCTCTTACAAGTTTACTAGAAGAAAAGTGGTTTTAAACACCTGCAAGCACACATATGACTGCGTGCAGAGCAGGAGGAAAAGCAGCACTGAACACATGAGAATACTCATGGAATCATAGAATCATAGAATGGTAAGGTTGGAAGGGACCTCAAGGATCAGCTAGTTCCAACTCCCTGCCACAGGCAGGGACACCTCCCACTAGTACAGGTCACTCAAGGCGTCCTCCAACCTGGCCTTGAACACCTCCAGGGAGGAAGCAGCCACAACCTCCCTGGGCAACTTGTGCCAGTGTCTCACCACCCTCACTGCAAACAACTTCCTCCTAACATCCAGTCTAAATCTTCCCTCTGCCAGTTTAAACTCATTGCCCCTTGTCCTGTCATTACAAGACCTTGTCAATAGTCCCTCCCCAGCCTTCCTGCAGCCCCCTTCAGATACTGGAAGGCTACTCTAAGGTCTCCTGGAAGCCTTCTCTTCTCCAGGCTGCAGAGCCCCAACTCTCTCAGCCTGTCCTCATAGCAGAGCTGTTGCAGCCCTCTGAGCATCTTCATGGCCTCCTCTGGACCCGCTGAAACAGTTCCATGTCCTTCCTATACTGGGGACTCCAGAACTGCACAGAGGACTGCAGGTGGGGTCTGACGAGAGCATGTTTAGCATGTGCAGATTGAATGCAAACAACAGGACAAACAGCTCTGGTTTGCACTCTGATTTCTTCCCTGTGGCACACAAATGGCTTAACACAGCAGCTGGATTTAGGCTCTTGCTTGCCTCATACTTACGTTCTCACTATTTCTTGGTGCCTTAAACCAAGGCAGAACTCTGAGCGTGGTGTCTCCTCTTCTCCTTCTCTTCTCCCTTTCTTCCTGGTGGCAGTCTTAATTCAGAGCTAAAGGAATTTCTGTTTCTAACTCTGTGTGAGGCTTCTTATGAGCAACCTCATCTAGTTGGGGATGTCCCTGCTTACTGCAGGGGGGTTGGACAAGATGACCCTTACCTTCCAACNATGCTTCTAGGATTCCATGATTCTGCTACTTGCCAGAATAAAAATTTAAGCCAAGCAACTCCCTACACAGTGCTCCTGATACCTTTCAGTCTTGAATTACACCACCCTTTCTTGCCCTAATCTGAGCTCTGCAGGGCAGGCAGCATGGAAATTAAAAGAAAATATATGGAGGTTGAACCTGATGTAGTCCTGCAACATGAATGCTTACTGCAGTCTCTAGAAGTAAAAAGTTACTACAGTCAGCAATCCCTAAAATTGTACTATCTTGGGTAAAATATCTTGGGATATTTGATTGAAGTGTGAGCTGCAGTCCTGGCTCTATCATGTCAGTAACAAAGCTCCTGTTGTTTCCATCAGCTGCTTTGCTCATACAGGAATAGATCTACCTGATCCCTGGATGGTGTTTCCAGCCTGCATACACAATCCAGTAAATCTGATTTGGTTTGATCCACTCCCTGATGTCTACGTGGAACTGGCTGCCCAGAGAGGTGCTGGAGTCTCCAGCTCTGGGATCATTCAAAACCCAGCTGGATGCTGCTCTGTGCAACCTGCTCTAGGTAAACCTGCTGTGGTGGTGAGGATTGACTAAGTGAGCTCCAGAGATACCTTCCAATGCCTACCATTTTGTAATTCTGTGGTTCTGTGATAGTGTTGGTGGGAGTCACGAGCAGAAGAGCAAGGATTTGCCTGAGGTAGTGATGCTGTATCAGAGCAGTGAAAGCAGGGAGAGCTCTTTTGTGAAGGCACACAAATGAATTCTCCTTCTCTTTTGAGATCAGCTCTGACAGTTGCTCAGCCCTGTGACCTGAGCTGACAAACTACCTGAGCTCAGGCAGACTGCTCATGAGTTTGAAGTGCTTCAGGGCAGAGACCCCCACACCTCTGAGAGCTGAGCTCTGGGAGAGAATTTATTTCCATGAAGAAGCACATGCAGAAGCACTAGTGAAAATGCTAAATGTATTTAGATGACTGAACTTCTTGGTCAGTGAAAGCTGCTGCTCTGGAGGTGAGGTGAGAAATGTTAATGTAGTAGTTCTGCCCAGAGACAGGCACAAAAGCAGATTTGAAAGAAGCAATCGGAGCATTGCAATACCTTTGGGTGAATAAAGGTGCAGGAGAAGCAGATTTCCTACCTACCCTCTGCAGAAATAAGTGAAGGAGGAATTTCACATGAGAAAAGGAAGGCTGGACTCAAGCACATCACTGTCCATTCAAAATCACCCTTCAAGCCACTCATGGCTGAGTGCTGCCACTCTTGAAGCCCAAGCTAGACGCTGGCTTTGGCAGTCAGCCCTAGCTCCAAGGTCTGCAGCAGAGGGAGCAAACTCCACACACACACTCCCCCAACCTAGGGCCTGATTTCCATCTCTCTCAGGGACTTGTGGGCAGCAGAGTCACAAAACTCTGGAAAGATTGGGGAGAAAGGGACCGTAAGCAGAAGGAACAGATGAAGTTTGCCTTCTACATCTGTTTTTTATTGAGGGAGCTATTACTGTGAGTAAAGTCAGCTGAGGCATCTCAAGTCGTTGCAGCTTGAATATTTAAGCCAGGCTATAAATATCTGATTTATTATTATTTCTTTAACAGTGATTATTATTTATGCTTTCTTCCTATTTACCCTCCTTTGATTTAGCAGCACCGCAGAGGTTTGCATCACTTTAGCATGTCAATGGGAAGCAGCCATCAGCTACCTTACAGACAATCCCTCCTGGGTGAGGCAGTTTGGGATCATCTCCCCTCTCTACGTTGTGACCCCAGGTGGCTCAGCAGTACTTTGGGGTCAAACTTATTGTGCACTATTCACCACCCCAATAAACAAGCAGCGTGCTGTCACGTTTGGAGTGCTATGTATTCACCCTCCCCCCCACTAATTATGCCTTATTATATATTTACCATTCAGAAAATGCAGGTGTGGGCTGTTGAACCGGGGCCAGCCAGAATTCGCCGAACTGGCAGCAATTCCTCAGTGAGTCATGTTTCACTGTCTGTTGGTTTTATAACTGTTTTCACTACTAATTTAGCTCTGCCATGCAATATGCAATTAGTTCTATTATGGAAGCAGCTGTATTCAGTTTTACAATGGCACTTTCCCCCTTTTGGCTTGTACCAGAGCCTGTTGTGGTTCTGCTGATTTGATGACTGAAGTTGTAAAGTGGTATCTGGATGAGCCACAGCCAGCCATGAGCCTCGTACAAATATGATTCTTACTTATACACCACTGCTCTAATGCTATTTCTTACAGCCCAATTAGAGATGTGGTCACAGAGAAAAGCTGTTTCTTGCTACAGTAAGTGGGATTGTCGTGCAGCGATTTGTTGCCGTGCTGCTGTCACCTCTGCAGTCTTGCAGCTTATTGAAAGGAACATTTGGGAGCCAGAATATGGGGAAATAAAGCATACTTCTGCTTGGAAATAAACTCCTGCTTGAAAATAAACTCCTTCTTGAAAATAAACTTCTGCTTGAAAATAAACTTCTGCTTGAAAATAAACTCCTGCTTTGAAAGCAGCTTCTCATGACATCCTGGTCACCAAGCTGGAAAAACATGGACTTGATGAGTGGACCCCTCGCTGGATAAGGAATTGGTTGGATGGTCTAAGGCAGAGAGTGGTGATCAAGGGCACAATGTTCACCTGGAGACCAGTGACAAGTGGCTCCCTAAGGGGTTAGTGCTGGGACCAGTGCTGTTTGACATCTCTGTCAGTGACATGGACAGAGCAATTGAGTGCACCCTCAGCAAGTTTGCAGATGGCACCAAGCTGTGCGGCACAGTCAACTTGCTAGAGGGCAGGGATCCATCCAGAGGGACCTGGACAGGCTTGAGAGGTGGGCCCAGGCCAACCTNCACTGGCACAGGTTGCCCAGGGAGGTTGTGGCTGCTCCCTCCCTGGAGGTGTTCAAGGTCAGGTTGGATGAGGCCTTGAGTGACCTGTGCTAGTGGGAGGTGTCCCTGCCTGTGGCAGAGGGTTGGAACTAGATGATCCTTGAGGTCCCTTTCAACCTTACCATTCTATGAGTCTATGATTCTCCTTGGAAATTAGTTTCTCCTTGGTAATCTGCTTTTCCAGGCTTCAAAATCTAGTTTCATTGACTCACAGAACTGTTGGTGTTGGAAGAGACCTTTAAGAGCATGAAGTCCAACTGCTTGCCTAAAGCTCACAACCCCACCACCATTACTAAGCCACTACCACTAAGCCATGTCCCTAAGTGCCATATCCATGCATCTTTTAAATACCTCTATGGTTGGTGACTCCACCACCCACCCTGAGCAGCCTGTTCCAACGTCTGAGAGCCCTTTCTGTGAAGGAACTTTTCCTAATATCCAACCTGAACCTTCCCTGGCACAACTCAAGGCCATTTCCTCTTGTCCTGTCAGTTGATGAATGTGAGAAGAGACTGACAGCTACCTCACTTCCATCTCCTTTGAGGTAGCTGTAGAGAGCAATGAGATCTCCCCTCAGCCTCCTCTTCTTCAAACTAAACCTCAGTTCCCTCAACCATTCCTCATAAGATTTGTGTTCAAGGCCCTTCACCAGCTTGACTGCTCTTCTTTGGACATGCTCCAGCACCTCAATGTCCTCCTGAACACAGTATCCAAGGAGTGACCTCATCAGTGCTGAGTAGGAGGGGACAATCATATCCTTAGACCTTCTGGCCCCAGGAATGAAGAAGGACCAGGTGAGGATGGTGGCTGGCTGTGGACCCCAAGGAGATTTTGGCAAGCCCACAAAGCCCCAGCCTCCTACCTTGATGGGTCAGGTCATCATGTGCTCATGGAAAAGCCCACAGAGCCCCAGTCTCCTACCTTGATGGGCATCATGTGCCCATGGAAATGCCAACAAAGCCCCAGTCTCCTACCTGGATGGGCATCATGTGCCCATGGAAATGCAACAAAGCCCCAGTCTCCTACCTGGATGGGCATCATGTGCCCATGGAAATGCCAACAAAGCCCCAGTCTCCTACCTTGATGGGCATCATGTGCCCATGGAAAAGCTCACAAAGCCCCAGACTCCTACCTTGATGGGTCAGGGCATCATGTGCCCATGGAAAAGCCCACAGAGCCCCAATCTCCTATTTTGACAGGCATAGAAACCTCTTCGGGTCCATACCCACCCCTAAACCCCCTTGTGCCAGTGGGGAGGTTGGTGTCTAAACCCAGAGCTTGGGTAGGAGCATGAAACAGCTTCTCTCCAAAACTACACAAGAGAAGAGCTGAGAAGTAAATACCAATATCAATTAGCCTAATTAGCTGCCTTTACTGTCAACAAGGACATTATGGAAATCAAACACATATTGCTTGTTAGTTTAATGCATGCTGGAGCTACCCTGGTTTAAAAGAGCAGGGTCTCAAAACGCTGCTGAGAACATTCTACACTGATTTTTTTTCCCCTCCCTGCTCTGTTATTACCCCTTTTTCACACCCATACATATGTTCTGGGTTTGTTGTGTGTCACACAAAATGGTAATCTGGTGGTGAGAAAAAAAAAAAAAGAGAGAGAGAGAAATCATGACATTTCACATGTGTTTTCAGTAAAACAACAATTTTCCTCCTCAAAGGGGCTCCAGTTTTCTTGCTCAGACAGAGGGCTATTTACAATGAAAACGTTCCTGTTGTGGTGGAATAA
Organism: Ramphastos sulfuratus; assembly: GCA_013399055.1. NCBI lineage: Eukaryota > Metazoa > Chordata > Aves > Piciformes > Ramphastidae > Ramphastos > Ramphastos sulfuratus. The sequence continues at coordinate 7,723 of WBNM01027543.1, read as the reverse complement.
TGACATGAAGAAAGGCACCAGGCTGGATGCTGCAAAGCAAAAGTCGAAATGTCTGCTCCTCCCAGGGCTTTGAGAGCCAGCTGAGGGCAGCTGCAGCCTCTGGAACACCACCTGGCTAGCTGGTGCTCACCAGCAGCACAGCTGGCCCCGACAGAGCCCTCCTGCTAAGGTTGTTTGTGACCACTGTTGCCTGCAGTTATCATTCGGCCTGGAGAAGGGAAGG
>WBNM01027543.1:0-5000 GCA_013399055.1 Ramphastos sulfuratus | reverse complement strand
TGCTTCCAGGTTAGGTTTTTATCTTCGAGCCCATTTGCCTTGCTTTTTCTTCTTGGCATTTTCTTGGCCTGGTAGAAATTAAGCAAAAATCCAGGCTGGGTTTAGTGCCTTCTGCACTCGTTTGTTCCAATTTCTGTACCCCCTGAACTTTTCCCTCTCGCACATGTACAATTTATTCCCACACATGGCAGGCATGCCTGCTCATGAATTATTTATACAGCTTTGGGAACTTCTGCTTTTCACATAATGAGAAGAAAATGTTTCCAGTGTAGGAGTTGTAATGAGGGAGAAATCCAAGCGGGCTGGTGGGCAAGAAGGTGGTAAAATGCCCCAAGTTAAAAATAATGCCTTGCTTTGGAATGCCTGAGGAAACAGCACAAGGGCTTTTGAAAGCAATCATCTACCCTCAGAGAGACTGATGAGTGGCTAAATTAGGAGCTGATATCTGGCAATGGCTAAAGATGCTTTGATTTCCCCAACTTTGGCCAAAGGTTGGGGAGGATAAACTCACCCACTGCCAAATATGCCAACAGCAGCATTGCCACCTTCTTGCACAGAGGCAGAAGCTTCCCTTCCTCTCCTGAGCTGAAATGACACAGCCTGGCTGAGAAGAATAAACCTGACAGCATCTAAAACAACCCCATGAATGCTGCAGACTTGGGACAGACTGGGTGGAAAGCTACCCAGCAGAAAAGGACCTGGAGATGCANTCCTGGGGACTCTGATTTGTGGGAGGGGGATTGTGTTTCTGTATTACCTTTAACTTGTATATTTCTGTATCTATATTGTAATATATTGTAAATATCTGCTTACACATTGTGCCAAGCTGTGAATATGAAGCTTCATTCCTTAACTTCCAGCTGGTTGAGTCTGGTCTGTGTGATTTTCCATAGTGGGGGGGGTGCAGGTAACTCCCAAACCATCACCCCAGGGAGATGGAGGAGTTGTCATCCCTGAAAATGTTCCAACAATGTGTAGAGATTGCACTTTGGGATGTGGTTTAGTGGGCAAGATGGGGCTGTGTTGACAGCTGGATTTCATTCTCTTAGAGGTCTCTTCCAACCCTGTGATGCTATGCTGAAGGAAAAGCTTGTTTTTCCATGGAAAACGGTGCCTCCCATGGTTTAAAATCCCCCTGGCAAAAGAAGACACCCATCTAGTAGGGCATGGTTTAATGGCCTTGGTGGTCTTGGTTGATGGTTAGACTCAATGATCTTAGAGGCCTTTTCCAACCAAAAGAAGTCTATTATTCTATATCTTAACATCAAGCTTCCTCCTATTGTTGATTCTGGGAGCACTTGAATCCTCCAGCTTAACTTCTGCACCCTCAAACAAATGACCTAGAGGCAGAAAATTGGCATCTCAAGCAGTTCAAGCCTGACAAAATGGTGAGAGAGTAAAAGCAGCCCTCTGAATGATGAGGAACCCATCAGCTCACCATCCAAAGCAGACTTCCCACTCATCTGAGGTGGAAATTGACAAGAATTCAGAAGAGGAAAAAAAAAGAAAAAAGAGAGAGACATTTTGTGCTGCTGAAGTTAATAAAAAGAGATTGGAGGCCCAGATAGAAAGAAAGGAAAAGTCAGGTTTAGAGGATTACAGGAGAAGGAAATTGGTGCTTGAACAAACCCTTCAGTCATGGAGTTGCATCAGTTTTGAGGTGTTCCAAATAAGGCTAATACAAAAGGTTAGTAGAACTGTTCCTTACTGGGGTTTGGACTAGATGACCTGAAAGGTCTTTGCCAAAGCTATTATCAATGGTACTGTGATACCTTTATGAGGCAGCTTTTGTACTCCAATAACTCAAAAAAAAAAAAAAAAAAAAAAAAAAAAGGATGTTCTTTTTAGAGTGACATTTCCCAGCCTGCAAATCCTAAAATGGACTTAAATGGCTTTGACTTTTTGGGGGCTAGAAAGATTGGTCTGCAAAGTAAAGGGCTGGCTTGTGCTGGAAACTTTTGAACCTTCATTTACTGGGTGAGAAATGACTCACACACTTCCTCCCTATCAATAATGGTGGTTCAGGAGATGTCATTAAAGTCAAGAAGGTCAACAATTTGTGAGCCACAATTTAAGTAAATGGGCTTGGAGAGAAAGCCTTGGAGCCAGCCCACACTGCGGTGGACTGACATTAGGTAGGCTGATACATTGCTTTGGAAGGCTGTAGGGATCCTCAGATATTCTCTCACACACAGGTACATCTTTCTTTCTTTCTTTTTTTTTTTTTAAATGGATTGTGGTATTTCTATGTGCATTTTTTTTAAATGGAGGCAAAGGCAGACACATACAATTTATTGGCTTGAGAGGGATGCTTGGGGCAGCATGGAAGAGGATACGAAAAGATGTGGGGTGGTGGAGGTGAATGCGGCTGCAACTTCTCTGCTTGTATCTCTGGAGCTCTAAGGGGCTCATTTTGGCTTTGGCTGCATTTCACAGAGTGATAAAAATATCCAGGTTGGCAAAGCCCTTCAGGATCACCAAGTCCAACCTAGAACCCTACTCTACAAGATTCACCTTAAACCATAGCCCTAAGTAGCACATCCAAACCACCCTTAAACACATCCAGGGCTGGTGACTCCATCACCTCCCTGGGCAGCTCATTGAAGATCAGCCTCATGGTTGCTCTAACAGACACCATTTTGGATGACTCCTGAGTCTTTTTTAAAATTTACTTAGCAATTCCCAGAGCATTTACTCAACACTAATTCTTGGGAACTTCCCAGGGAATACAGAATTGCTCAGCAATGTGCTCTTGTGGCCAGGAGGGCCAATGCCATTCTGGGGTGTATTAGAGGGCTGTGGTTAGTAGGTCGAGAGAAGTTCTCCTTCCCCTCTACTCTGCCCTGCTAAGGCTGCATCTGGAATATTGTGTCCAGTTCTGGCATTCTCAGTTCAAGAAGGACCTCAAGGAACTGCTTGTAAGTGTGCAGCACAGAACCATAAAGATGATGAAGGCAGTGGAACATCTTCCTTATGAGGAGAGCCTGAGGGAGCTGGGGCTCTGCTGCTTGGAGAGGAGCCTGAGGGGTGACCTCAGTCATGTTTATCAATATGTAAAGGTGAGTGCTCAGAGACTGGAGCCATCTTTGCTTGGTGATGCTCAATGCCAGGGCAAGGGGCAATGGGTGGAAGTTGAGGCATAGGAAGCTCCATGGAAACATGAGGAGGAATTTTTTCCCTGTGAGGGTGACAGAGCACTGGAACAGGCTGCCCAGGAGGGTTGTTGTGGAGTCTCCCTCTCTGGAGATATTCAAAACTCTCCTGGATGTGTTCCTGGGTGACCTGCTCTAGGTCATCCTGCTCTGGCAAGGAACTTGGACTGGATGAACTTTCAGGGTCCCTTCCAGTCCCCAATATTCTGTGGCTCTGTGATCAGCAGGTCGATGATATTTTTATCTCCCTCCTTTAAAAGCCATCAAATAAAACCAAGTTGCTAAAAGGTTGTAAAAAAAGAAATGGAGAGGGACATGACAAGAACAAACAGGTGGAGGTCTAATGAAGGAGCTCAAAGGGTGCTTAGGTCCATGAGCCTCCAGCAGCCCCATCCAGCTCCTGGTGGCATCTGGCCCAGAACAAATAGCAGCTGTACAAAATCTGTGTGCATTAATTTTTTAAAAAATTATTTATTTATTTTTTTAACTGTTCCTTTGACCTGAATATTTTGCCTGGGAGAATTTGAGACAGAACCAAAAGCTGCTGTTGCTGCCAAGGTAAGTCACACCACACAGAGCTAATCCTGCATTCCTCCTGCATTCCAGGCACCCACAAAGTCGGTAAGGATTGGAGATGCAGAGAGAATGCACAGGCAGGGCCAGGCACATCATTTGAATATTTTAAGGAATGTGCTTGGGATTGTAGAGTTGATGTCATGTTTTCTACCCCATCAATATGGATTAACAATGGTCCAGAGCAGCAGGAACTCATTTCCTATTCATATATGCTAATTGCATGGTGCTGGATAGCAGGGATTTCTTCCTAAACTTTCAGTTGCTTGCTTTTTTCCCCCTTTCCTTTTAGCAAATGGAAAATAGAAAGAATGTGGCTATGAAATAGAGAAGTGGAGAAGATTTAATACAAACACTGAAATATATTCACTACCTCTAAAACTCTACTCCACATTTACAAAAAGCAAGACCTGCAGTTGCTTCTTATACATTTCACATAGATGAAATCCATCCTTCCTTAACCTAAACCCCAACTGAAGTAGGTCTGTGTGGTGAGTTGACCCTGGCTGGATGCCAAGGTGCCCATCAAAGATGCTCTCTCTCTCTCTCTTCCTCCTCAGCTGGACGAGGGAGAGAAAACAAAACACAAGACTCGTGGATCAAGCTAAGGACAGGGAGATCACTCCCCAGTTACCATCATGGGTAAAACGGGCTCAACATGGGCAAATTAATTTAGTTTATCACCAATCAGGTTAGAGTAAGATAATGAGAAACAAAGCCATGTCTTGAAACACCTTTCCCCACCCCTCCCTTCTTCCCAGGCTCAACTTTTCTCTACCTTCTCCCTGCAGGTGGCACAGGGATATGAGGAATGGGAGCTGTGGGAGTGCTGTTTCTGTTGCTCCTTCCTCTTCAGGGGAAGGACTCCATACTCTCTTCCTCTACTCCACCATGGGGTCCCTCTCAAAGGAGGAAGTTCTCCACAAACTTCTGCAGTGCAATTTCTTGCCAAACTGCTCCAGCATGTTTCCCTTCCACAGCATCCAGTCCTTCAAGAAAAGACTGCTCCAGCATGAGTCTCCATGGGCTCACAAGTCCTGCCAACAAACCTGCTTCAGCATGGGCTCCTCTCTCCATGGTTCCATTAGTCCTGCCAAGAGTCAGCTTCAGTGTGGGGTCACAACCTCCTTCAGCTCTCCACCTGCTTCAATGTGGGGTCCCCCACAAGCTATGAGTGAATATCTGCTCCACCATTACCCTCCATGGGCTGCAGGGAAACAGCCTGCCATCTCTTCATGGCCTTGCCTTGCCTTTTCCCTTCCCTTCTCTTTTCCC
>WBNM01027542.1:0-16319 GCA_013399055.1 Ramphastos sulfuratus | reverse complement strand
GCCCAGGTGGGCAAGAAGGGCACCAGCAACCTGGCCTGGAACAGCAATGGTGTGGGCAGCAGGAGCTAGGCAGGGCTTGTGCCCCTGGGCTGGGCACTGGGGAGGCCACAGCTGGGGGCAGGGCTGGGCCCCTGTGTGCCAGAGGACATTGAGGGGCTGCCCAGGGCTCCCCAGTGCCAGCACAGCCTGGGGGCTGTCCCCACTGCTCCCAGTTTGGTGCCACCAGCAAACTGCCTGAGGGTGCCCTCTGTGCCTGCTGCAGATGCTGCCCAAGAGCAGCCTCAGTCCTGCCCCTGGGGAGCTGCACAGTGCCAGGTGCAGGGTCTGGGCTTGCCAATGGATCCATCTGGCACTGGGGCTCAGTCCCAGCCTCTCCCAGTTCCCCTGCCAGGGCTGCCATAACCCTTGGCAAAGCCTCTCTGATGGTGACCCTCTGCCAGGAGCTGCCCAGGGCTGGGGGGGGTGATGGTGCTGGCATCGTCCTCTGCAGGGCCTGTGCCCACTTTGTGCCTACAGGATGCTGTTTGACTATGTGGAGAGGAAGAGGAAGGAGAACTCTGGTGCCCAGCTCCACGTCACCTACCTGCTGGCAGGGGATCTGCTGCAGAACGGGCACCTGGTGAGGGCTGCTGGGCACCTTGGTGCTGCTGCTGGGTGCCACCCTGGGGGGGGCTCTCTGCTGCCAAGGCTGGGGAGGCTGTGCCCAAGGCAATCCCTGTCCCAGCACGGCCTTGCCACCGCTGAAGGGGGTTCAGAGCTCAGGGGGTTGGCATCAACAGGGTCAGCCAGTGCCAGGCGGCACAGCTGCGGTTGCCCAGGGCAGGTTTGGCAGTGCCTAGGGCAGTGCCACAGGGCAGTGCTGAGCTCCCGAGCCCTGCGCTGCGCTCTGCGGGCAGCAGGGGGCGCCAGGGGGCTGCTGGCAGCCAACACTGGAGCCCAGCTTGGGCCCCTCTGGGTGCCCTCCAAGTGCCCTGGCCCTGGGGTCCCGCTGGCAGCAGGGAAGGGCAGAGAGGTGCACAGGGCTGAGTGCTCTGGGGGGCACCAAGAGGGCAGTGAGGAGCTGGAGGAGGCTACTGGGACCTGGAGCCACCTTGGAGACCTTGGGCTGAAACCAGGACCCTGCCCTGGCACTGCCCTGCCCCAGCACCACCAACCCATGGCCCTCAGTACTGCCCCTGGGCACTACCAACCCATGGCTTCAGCACCACAGCTCTGCCCCTTGGCAACCCCTCCAGCCATGCCCACTCCATCACTGCCCTCCCTGGGCAGCCTGGCACAGGCCTGCATAACCTTCAAGGTCACAAATTGCTCCTCAGGTCCAACCTCAACCTGCCCCTGGCACAGCCTGAGGGCATCTCCTCTTGCCCAACCCCTCCACAGCCTTCTCCTGCTTCTCCAGACCCTTGCCCATCTTCAATGCCCTCCTCTGTGCCCTGCCCCAGCCCCTCCTGGCACTGAGGGGTCCAACCCTGGCGCTGGGGTTGAGCTGAGTGCTGAGTCTGAAGGCCTGGACAGAGCTCTTGGAGCCCTCTCTGGAGGCTCTGCTGTGCCAGCTGTGGCTGGCAGGGGCAGGTTGGTGCCCAGCAGCTGACCTGTGCTGCTCTCTGTCCCTCACAGTGCCACAGGGTCGCCGTGGTGCGGGAGGACCAGCTGGAAGGTGAGAGCTGGTGGGCACGGGGTGGGCTTGGAACTGGGCACAGCTCTGCCCTAGCCTCTGCAGGGCACTGCTGGGGCCAGATGGGCACTTGTGTGCCAGCTGCTCCTCAGAGTGGAGTCTCCTGGAGCCACATCTGTAGGGTCTGGGTTGGGCTTGGGTCTGGCCTGGAGCTGCTTTGGAGGTTTGTTTTGAGACTGGCAGGGAGAGCAGCTGGCACTGCCAGCCTAGGGGGTAGGAAGGGACCCCTGGAGCCCACCCAGGCCAACCTTCTGCTGCAGCAGGGCACCACCAGCAGCTTGCCCATCCTTGCTGCCTTCTGCTGGGCATGGAGCTGCTGGGGTAGGGCCAGAGGAGGCCACAGCCATGCTGGCAATCCAGGCTGGCAGAGCTGGCAGTGCCCAGCCCAGAGGCTCCAGGGACACCTCCTGGTGGCCTTGCAGGGCTGGCAGGGGCACAGCAGAGAGCTGAGAGCTGGGCACAGAGTTTGGGGCAGGAGCTGCTGGGGGCAGGCCCAAGGGGGAGGGTTTGGAACTGGCAGAGAGAGACTGAGGGCAGAGAGCAGGGAGAAAGTCTGCAGCAGGAGGGTGGGCACAGCCTGGCATAGGGTACCCAGGGAGCTGGCACCAGCCCAGGGCAGGCTGTTTGGTGGCTCTAAACTCCGTACCTTGCCTGGAGCTGTCCCTGCTGGCTGCAGGCTGGCACTGGGTGCCCTCAGCAGCTCCCTTCCCACCCAGCTGTGACTCCCTGGCAGGGCATGGGTAGCAGTTTCATGCCCAGCTCCTTGCTGGGCAAGGCTCTGCCCTCAGACTCTCTCCTGGCACCCCCTGCAGCCATGAAGTCCAAGCTGGCATCCATCTGCAGCCTCCACATCTACAGCATCCAGAGGGCACTGCTGAAGGACTCTGGGCCCCTCTACAGCACTGACTACGACATCACCAAGGCCAACCTCAGCTGCTGTGCCAGGTCAGCCTGGGCACGGCTGCCAGGGACCCTGCAGGCCAAGCCCTGCCCCAGCTTCACCACCCCATGGCCCTCAGCACCGCAGCACCACCCCCAGGCACCAAAGCTCTACGGGGCCCAGGTGCCAGCCTCACCACTTCTGTGCCAGCTTTCAAGCACCAACCCCATGAGGGGTGAAGTTCAGACTGCTCCAGCTGGCAGCGGTGGTGCCCGTGGCCCTGGGGGTGGTGCCCATGCGGGGGTGATCCTTTTTGCCCCCCTGGCATCTCAGCAGCTCCTCTGAAGGCTCTCTGAGCTCCTCAGGCAGAGTCATTTCCTGTGCCAGCCTCTGCTGTGCCCTGCCCAGAGGAAGCTGCTGCCCTGGCAAGGGGGCACATGGGCAGGGGAGCCAGGAGCCAGCAGGGCTCGGGCACAGGGATGCCAATCAGCAGTCAGGAGGCTGCTGGGCAGCTCACTAAGAGGGCACCGAGCACCAAGGAGCTGTCTGCCTGCCCCCACAGGTTCAGTGCCATCCACTGTGCTGCCGCCGTGCCCAGGCCCCCCCTGGCGGCCCCTGCGGACCAGGCCCCTGCGCGGGCAGTGCCACAGCCCCCGGGTGCCAGCGGCACTGCCACTGGCACTGCTGCCGCTGCCACCACGGTCAACGGGCACGCAGCCTGCGGTGCCAAGCAGCAGCCCAAGGGCATCATGGGCATGTTTGCCATGAAGGTGGCACCCAGAGGCCAGGAGAGCAGCAAGGACAGGGCAGAGGGCAAGGAGCCTGCGGCTGTGAGTTGATGTGGGGGGGTGTCCCCTGGGCTGGGGGCTGGCANCACCCAGCAGTGCCCACCCAGCTGTGCCCCCCCAGCCCTGCTGTGTTTGCTCACAGGTGCCAGCCGGCAGCAGGGCCCCGGGCAAGAGCAGCAGCATCAGCAACTTCTTTGGCAAGGCTGCCCTGAGTGAGTGTGGGCAGGGGGCTCTGGGGTTGGCACAGCCCAGGCTGGGCAGGGAGCGGCCCCTGAGCGTCCCAGGAGCAGGAGGGAAAGGGTTTGGGCACCCAGCACCAGCCTGGGCACCGAGGGGCATGGCCGCAGGGTCCGCAGCACCCACAGGGCTGGGGACTCCACCACTGCCCTGGGCAGCCTGGCACAGGCCTGCACAGCCCCCAAGGGGCACAGATTGCTTCTCAGGGCTCAGCCTGCCCTGGCACAACCTGCCCCAGCATTTGAGCTGTGTCCAGATGCAGAGGGCCTGGAGCTGCCCAGGGAGGTTGTGGAGCCTCCTGCCCTGCAGAGCTGCCAACCCCCCAGGGCCCCTTGCTGGCACTTGGGCACCTCCTTTCCCCCTGGCACCTCTTCCTGGCAGGTGGTCCTCAGTAGCTCCCCCTCAGCTGTCCTGCAGCAGTCCATGCCCCAGCTGGTGCCCCCTCTGCCCCCACTGGTGCCCCTTGGAGCTCTGCAGCCACCTCTGGGTGCTACTTCCTGGTGCTCCTGGTTGAAGCTGCCCCCCCCCCCCAGCCAGTGCCAGCTGCTGTGCAGGTGGTGCTGTGCCACAAGGGCTCTCTAGAAGAGGCTGTGCCAACCCTTCTGCAGCGCTTTAGCTCCTGCTGCCCACCTAGGTGCCCTCTTCAGCAGAGGGTGGAATTGGCAGTGGTCCCAGGCTGTGCCCCCAGGGGCAGAACCAGCCTGGTGACCCAGCCAGGGCTGGGTGCTGGCCTCATGTCCCAGCTGGCACAGCTTGGCTGGGCCAGGTGCCCTCACCCAGCTCCCTCAACCCTGCTGTGCTGTGCCCCCCGGGGCTCAGTGCTGTGTGCCCACCTCCCTGAGCACTCAGTGCCCCCCTGGGGCTTTGCTTCCTGCCCAGACAAACTCAGAGGCAGTTCAGTGCCCGAGCAGCCGAAGGAGGAGGAGAAGGAGGAGGCCTCAGCATTAGCTGCTGCAATAGAGCCAGCACCAGTGCCAGCACCAGTGCCAGGCTGCACCAGGGCAGTGCCCAGGCCTGAGGAGGAGACAGAGGCTGGCAGGAGCCAGCACCAGGACAGCAAGAGGTGAGCCCCTCCCTGCCTCCCCCGGGCACTGCCAGCTGCAGAGCCCTCCCTGGGGCTGGCAGCTCCTGGGGCAGCTGCTGAAGGGCATCAGGGCTGGAGAAATGCCAGCGTGGGAGGAAGGGACCTCTGGAGCCTACCCAGGGCACCCCCAGGGGCACCATGCCCAGGGGGGGTTGGAAACTCTCTCCAGAAGGAGACTCCACAAACCTCCCTGGGCAGCCTGTGCCAGGCTCCAGCAGCCTCACCCCAAGGAAGCTGCTCCTGATACCACCTCTTAGCTCCCACTTGGTGCCCCTTGGCACCACTCAGCAGATGCCAGCCCCAGCCTCTTGCCCCCCAGCCCTCAGCTGTGGCCTCCCCAGGACAGAGCAGAGGGCAGCAGAACCTCCCTGCCCCTGCTGCTGCCCACACTCTGCTCTGTGCCCCCCAGGACCCTCTTTGGCCTCCTTGCCCCCAGTGCCCCTTGCTGACTCCTCAAGGCCTCCTGAGCTCTCCTGCCCCTGCCAGCTTGGAACTGCCTCAGGGTGCCCTGTGCCAAGGCAGGACCTGGCCCAGACAGCCCCGGTGGGGGCGTGGGCATGGGTGTGGGTGGCTCTCTGGCTGCCAGGCTGCTGCCCTCCCAACCTGCCCCCTGCAGAGTGCCAGCACACAAAGCTCTGCCTGTTGGTGCCCTCAGAGATGGGTCCTGCCCCCCTGCCCCTCCTCTGCTCCGGGCTCTGCCTCCAGCCCTTCATCTGCCACCCGACCCTAAGTGCTCTCTGCAGCCTGCTGCTGCCCATCTGCTGCCCTCTGCCAGCCTCCCAGCCAGCCCCTGCTCACTGCCCAGCTGAGCACAGCTCCTGCCCCTGGCACAGCCCCAGCCCAGGCCCTCCTCAGTTGCTGTCCTTGTTGGTAGCCTCAGCCCCAGTGCCATGTGGCCACTGGGCGGTGCCATCTGGCCGCTGGGTGGCACAGGGCAGGCCCTGTGGGCAGCCAGCAGCAGAGAGAGGCTCTGCTGTGTGCCCTGGGCACAGCCCCAGCTCAGGCACTGCCTCAGAGAGCTCCAGCATCACAAATGCTCTGTGCCAGGTGCCTGTGGTCAAGCTGGGTGAGGCCCTGGGGACTGTGAGCTGCAGAGGGGGTGCAGAGGGCTGGCAGGGGAGGTGCCAGTGCCCAGCCCTGGGGGTTCCCTAGGTACCGCCTGCAGCAGGGGGGCAGAGGCTGGCTGGAGGCCTGGGGCTTGTGGGGCACCCCTGGGGGCAGGGCTGGCACCAGTCTGGGTCAGCATCTCTATTAGGCAGCTGGAGAAAGGCACCAAGGGGACCTGGCTGTGCCCAGGGCAGCTGTGCCCAGGGGAGCTGTGCCCAGGGGAGCTGTGCCCTGAGGCTGTTGCCCTACCTGGAACTCTGCTGCTGTCTTGCTGACAGCCCTGGCACAGGTTCCAGGCTGGGCATGGCTTTGGGCACTGCTAAGTGAGGCTTGGACTGCTGTGGGCACCTTGGGGCACTGGCAGGGCTCCTGCCCCTGTCCTTGCACCCAGAGCTGGGCAGGGATGATGGCATGGCAGAGTGGGTGGCACCTTGTAGGGGGCACTGGGGTTGCGTAGCTCAGAGCAGCTGCCAGGGGAAGGAGCCCAGGGTGCCGTGGGGGGCACAGAGATGCCCAGCAGCCAGCAAGGGCCCAAGGAGGCCAAAGGTGGGTGGCAGGGTGGGCATGGAGCAAGAGGGGTGAGCAGGAAGGGGCCCAGGGGAGTCCTCAGCAAGCAGGGCAAGGAGAGGGCATCGCCCTGGCTGTGATGCACANGGGCGTGGGCATGGGTGTGGGTGGCTCTCTGGCTGCCAGGCTGCCGCCCTCCCAACCTGCCCCCTGCAGAGTGCCAGCACACAAAGCTCTGCCTGTTGGTGCCCTCAGAGATGGGTCCTGCCCCCCTGCCCCTCCTCTGCTCCGGGCTCTGCCTCCAGCCCTTCATCTGCCTCCCGACCCTAAGTGCTCTCTGCAGCCTGCTGCTGCCCATCTGCTGCCCTCTGCCAGCCTCCCAGCCAGCCCCTGCTCACTGCCCAGCTGAGCACAGCTCCTGCCCCTGGCACAGCCCCAGCCCAGGCCCTCCTCAGTTGCTGTCCTTGTTGGTAGCCTCAGCCCCAGTGCCATGTGGCCACTGGGCGGTGCCATCTGGCCGCTGGGTGGCACAGGGCAGGCCCTGTGGGCAGCCAGCAGCAGAGAGAGGCTCTGCTGTGTGCCCTGGGCACAGCCCCAGCTCAGGCACTGCCTCAGAGAGCTCCAGCATCACAAATGCTCTGTGCCAGGTGCCTGTGGTCAAGCTGGGTGAGGCCCTGGGGACTGTGAGCTGCAGAGGGGGTGCAGAGGGCTGGCAGGGGAGGTGCCAGTGCCCAGCCCTGGGGGTTCCCTAGGTACCGCCTGCAGCAGGGGGGCAGAGGCTGGCTGGAGGCCTGGGGCTTGTGGGGCACCCCTGGGGGCAGGGCTGGCACCAGTCTGGGTCAGCATCTCTATTAGGCAGCTGGAGAAAGGCACCAAGGGGACCTGGCTGTGCCCAGGGCAGCTGTGCCCAGGGGAGCTGTGCCCAGGGGAGCTGTGCCCTGAGGCTGTTGCCCTACCTGGAACTCTGCTGCTGTCTTGCTGACAGCCCTGGCACAGGTTCCAGGCTGGGCATGGCTTTGGGCACTGCTAAGTGAGGCTTGGACTGCTGTGGGCACCTTGGGGCACTGGCAGGGCTCCTGCCCCTGTCCTTGCACCCAGAGCTGGGCAGGGATGATGGCATGGCAGAGTGGGTGGCACCTTGTAGGGGGCACTGGGGTTGCGTAGCTCAGAGCAGCTGCCAGGGGAAGGAGCCCAGGGTGCCGTGGGGGGCACAGAGATGCCCAGCAGCCAGCAAGGGCCCAAGGAGGCCAAAGGTGGGTGGCAGGGTGGGCATGGAGCAAGAGGGGTGAGCAGGAAGGGGCCCAGGGGAGTCCTCAGCAAGCAGGGCAAGGAGAGGGCATCGCCCTGGCTGTGATGCACATGGGCACAGCTGTGCTGAGTGGGCACAGCTGTGCTGAGTGGGCAGCTGAATGCCAAGGGCTGGGCTCAGCACCACAGGGAGGGGTTGGGAAAGGAGCTGAAGGTGCTGGGGGGGGCACAGAGGTGCCCCTGGGGGGCACGGAGCAGAGTGTGGGCAGCAGCAGGGCAGGGGCTGGCATCTGGTGAGTGGTGCCAAGGGGCACTAAGTGTGAGCCAGGAGGTGGCATCAGGAGCAGCTTCCTTGGGGTGAGGCTGCTGGAGCCTGGCACAGGCTGCCCAGAGAGGTTGTGGAGTCTGTGCAGAGCTTCCAGCCCCTCTGGGCATGGTGCCCCTGGGCAAGCTGCCCTGCTGGAGCAGGGGGGGGATTGGCATGGGTGGGCACAGTTGGTGCCCAGCACAGGGCTCCATTTGCTTCTCTTCTGCTGCAGTGGCAGGAAGCTGAAGAGGGATCAGGAGGAGGAGGAAGATCCTGAGNTGCTGTGGGCACCTTGGGGCACTGGCAGGGCTCCTGCCCCTGTCCTTGCACCCAGAGCTGGGCAGGGATGATGGCATGGCAGAGTGGGTGGCACCTTGTAGGGGGCACTGGGGTTGCGTAGCTCAGAGCAGCTGCTGAAGAAGAGGAAGAGGAGGAAACGAATCAGAGAGCTTCAGTCTGACAGCAGCGGGGAGGAAGGTGAGGGGCAGGAGGTGCCCCCTGGCATGGAGGGGGTCCTCTGAGCTCTGCCCTGGGGGGCACACAGCTGCAGGGCTGGGGACAGGGCTGGGCTGCCCAGTTCAGAGCCTGGCAGCTGCTGGGAAGAGGCCGAGGGCACTGACGCTGAGAGCCTGGCACAGAACAGCCCCAGAGGGCATCTGAGCAATGCTCTGCAAGAGCTCAGGGGGCTGGGAGGGCAAGAGAATGGGGTTGGCATCTCCTGAGTGGTGCCAAGGGGGAGCCAGGAGGTGGCATCAGGAGCAGCTTGTGTGGGGCGAGGCTGCCGGAGCCTGGCACAGGCTGCCCAGAGAGGTTGTGGAGAGCTTCCAACCCACCCTGGGCATGGTGATCCTGGGCAACTCAGCTGCCCACACAACCCTCATCCGTGCCCACACCCCTGTGCCCAAGGGCAGCAGGAGGTGGCAGCAGGGTAGGGCTGTCCCTGCTGGCTGTCACCTCCTGCCCAGCCGGTTCCCGATCTGGGGCAGCTGGCACTGAGCCCTGCAGCACCACCCCCATGCTGGGGCAGATGTTTTGTGCCCAGCTACCTCCCTCTGCTCACCTCCTCTGTGGGAGCCTCACCAGCCCAGGGGGAGCCTCAGCCCCAGAGCAGCAGGAGCAGCACCAAGGGCACCCCTGGCACATGAAAGCAGGAGATGGCCTCAGGCTGGCACAGGGCAGGTTGAGGTTGACTCTGACGAACAGTTTCTGCCCCTTGAGGGTTGTCCAGGCCTGTGCCAGGCTGCCCAGGGCAGTAGTGGAGGCCCCAGCCCTGGAGGGGTGCCCAGGGGGCACAGCTGTGGTGCTGAGGGCCATGGGTTGGTGGTGCTGGGGCAGTGCTGGGGGCTGTGGGTTGGTGGTGCCCAGGGGCAGTGCTGGTGCCACCTCCCTCCACTCCCCCAGGAAGTGGTGCAGGGCACCCATTGGAGGGCACACAGCAGGTAAAAGCTGTGCCCATGGCAGGGGTTTGGCACTGATCAATCTTGTACCTCCTGAGTGCTGCTGGAGCAAAGCCAGGGGAGGCCACAAGCAGGCTGGCACAGCTGGCAGTGCCCAGCCCGGAGAAGGGCTCTAGGGACACCTCCTGGTGGCCTTGCAAAGCTGGCAGTGCCCAGCAGGAAGAGTTTGGAGTGGGAGCTGCTGGTGCCAGGCTCAGGGGGGCGAAGGTTTGGAGATGCCAGAGAGAGGTCTAAGGGAGCTCTGCAGCAGGAGGCTGGGCACAGCCTGGCACAGGGTGGCCAGAGGTGGGAGATGTCCCCTGGCTGGCAGCAGCCCAGGGTAGGTTGGTTGGGGGCTCTGAGCTGCCTGCTCTGCCTGGGCATGGCCCTACTGGGTGCAGGCTGGCACCAGCTGCCCTTGGCAGGTCCCTGCCCACCCAGCCTGTGCCATGGTTCTCTCTCTGGGTCCTTGCCCACTCTGCCCTGGGCACCTCCAGCAGCTTTGCCCTGCCCTGCAGCTCCAAAGAGTTTCAGGAGGTGTGCCCAGCCCAGGTGGGCACCAGGGGTTGCCCTGTGCCAGCTGCGGGCCTTGGCCCTTGCCCCTGTGCAGCTCCCTGCAGTCTCCGTGGGGCTCTGCTGCGTGCTCAGCAGCCTGGCACCCTGCCTGGCACCCTGCAGCACCTCCCTGTCTGCTGCTGCCAGCCCCTGGGTGCCAGGTGGGACTGCAGGATGCTGCTGCTGGCTGTGCCCTGGCAGCCAAACTCTGTCCCCTGCAGCCCTCCCCAGGCCCTGGCAGTCACTTGTCAGTGTGGGCAGCTCTGGCTGTGCCAGGCACTTGGCCCTCACCGCCTGGCACAAGCCCTGAGCCAGGAGACAGCCAGGAGGGGCACACGGGCAGAGGGCTGGCAGCAGGAGCCAAGGAGCTGCTCTGTGCCAACCAGCAGCAGCCTGCAGCTGAGCAAGAGGGCAACTGAGTAGCTGTGCCCAGGGGAGCTGTGCCCTGAGGCTGTTGCCCTACCTGGAGCTCTGTTGCTGTCTTGCTGACAGCCCTGGCACAGGTTCCAGGCTGGGCATGGCTCTGGGCACTGCTAAGTGAGGCTTGGACTGCTGTGGGCACCTTGGGGCACTGCCCCTGTCCTTGCACCCAGAACTGGGCAGGGATGATGGCATGGCAGAGTGGATGGCACCTTGTGGGGCACTGGGGTTGTGTGGCTCAGAAAGCAGCTGCCAGGGGAAGGAACTGGGGGTGCCATGGAGGGCACAGAGGTGCCAAGGAGCCAGCAAGGGGCACTGTGGGGCACAGAGTAGAGTGTGGGCAGCAGCAGGGGCAGAGAGGTTCTGCTGCCCTCTGCCCTGCCCTGGAGAGGTCACAGCTGAGGGCTGGGACTGGCATCTGCTGAGTGGTGCCAAGGGGCAGCAAGTGTGAGCCAGGAGGTGGCACCAGGAGCAGCCTGTGTGGGGTGAGGCTGCTGGAGCCTGGCACAGGCTGCCCAGAGAGGTGGTGGAGCCTGTGCAGAGCTGCCAACGCCCTCGGGCATGGTGCCCCTGGGCAAGCTGCTGGGGGTGCCCTGCTGGAGCTGGGTGGGGGTGGCCTGGGTGGGCTCAGGCTCCAAAGAGGCAGCTGAGGGCACTGCCAGCTGCTGCCAGCCTACTCCTGTCCTTTGCAGGTGCCCAGCAGCCTCCTGCAGCAGAGGCCGAGGAGGCTCCAACTGCTGAGCTGCAGCCTGTGGGCATGGAGGTGAGAGCTGGGGGTGGGCACTGCCCCCAGGGACAGGGCACAGGGCAGGAGGGCCTCAGGCTGTGCCAGGGCAGGTCGAGGTTGGCCCTGAGGAGCAATTCGTACCCCTTGAGGGTTGCCCAGGCCTGTGACAGGCTGCTCAGGGCAGTGGTGGAGTGGGCATGGCTGGAGGGGTTGGCAAGGGGCAGAGCTGTGGTGCCCAAGGGCAGGGTTGGTGGTGCCCAGGGGCAGGGTTGGTGGTGCCCAGGGGCAGTGATGAGGTCATGCTCCCTGGTGGCCTCCCCAGTGCCCGGCCCAGGGGGCACAATCCCTGCCCAGCTCCTGCTGCCCACACCACTGCTGCTCCATGCCAGCCTGCTGGTGCCCTTCTTGCCCACCTGAATACCCCCTGGCTCCAGCCACTGCCACCACCACCCCCACCCCGTACCTGGCACTCCCCTGCCCCTGTGCCCCCTGCCTAGAGCCTTTGTGGGCTCGCTGTGAGCCCAGGGGCAGGTGCCAGGCCTTGGTGCCAGCTGCCCTGCTGGGTCCCGGTGCCCTCAGGCGCTGCTTTGCCCCCCCAGCGGTGCCCGCAGGGAGCAGCTGCAGGCAGGAGGAGGAGGAGGAGGCAGAGAGTGCTCAAGTCCAAGATGTTCATCGATGAGGAGGAAGGCTGCATGGGTGAGCAGTGCCAGGGCCCTGCCTGGCACCACGGGCACACAGGGCCCTTGTGCCTCCCCTCCAGCTCAGGCTGCCAGGGTCGGGGTCGTTGCCTCTGGGGGAGGCCTGGCTGGGGGCAGGGCACGCAGGAAGGTGGGCACAGGGGGCAAGAGGCTGGGGTTGGCATCTGCCGAGTGGGGCACCAAGGGGGAGCCAGGAGGTGGCATCAGGAGTAGCCTGTGTGGGGTGAGGCTCCTGGAGCCTGGCACAGGCTGCCCACAGGAGCTGTGGAGTCTCCTGCTCTGGAGAGCTTCCAACCCTGGGCATAGTGCCCCTGGGCATAGTGCCCCTGGGCAAGCTGCTGTGGGTGCTCTGCTGGCACTGGAGGGGGCAGGGGGGGATTGGCATGGGTGGGCTCCAGGGGTCCCTTCCCACCGCTGCCCCAGGCTGGGCTCTGGGGTTCTGCTGGCACTGCCAAGCTGGCAGCCACTTCCCTGCCCCTGCAGCAGGGCACAGCCTGAGCCGGGGGAGGGTTGGGAGGGCAAGGCCGAAGGTGCCCCCTGGGTGCCCTGCACAGCTGCAGCTCAGCTGCTCGCTGGCAGCTCCGGGAGGTGCCCCTTGGCAGGAAGCTGTTTGCCACGGGTGGCACAGGCTGGGCCCTGACCCTGGGCCGTGCCCTCGTGCCAGTCACCGAGAAGGTCTACGAGAGTGAGTCCTGCAGCGACAGCCAGGAGGAGCCCTGCAGCCCCGTGCCAGCCGTGCCAGCCGTGCCAGCCCGGGCACCCGCCCTGCCCCCCCGCGGGCAGCCCAGGGAGCAGCGCAGGAGCCAGAAGCGAGGGGCAGCAGCTGGCACCAGAGCCACCAAGCAACCCTCCATCGTCGGCTTCTTCCACAGGAAGTGACCTGGCACTGCCTGGCACCGCCTCCCAGGGCTGCTGCTGTGCCCTCTGCCCTGCCCCGGGGCCCCCTGGAGCTGCCCTCCTCACAGCCTGGCACCCACCAGCCCAGGGCAGCTCCTGCCAGGCCTCAGCCCTGGCGCTGGTGCCCCTGAGGGCCTGCAGGGAGCTGCCCATTCCCTCTGGGCTGACTGCCCTCTGGAGCTCTCCTGGTGCCCCTCTGTTGGGCACCCCTGGGCAGAGCCCTGCTGGAGCTGCAGGCCCTGGAGCAGGCACAGAGGGCACTGCCCAGCTGTGGCCTGCCTGGGTGACCTCAGGTGCCCGCAGCAGGGCCCTGGCACAGCAGCTCACAATAAACCTGTGCCCTGCCCTCAGCCTCCTCTTCCTCCTCTCCAGCTGCCCCAGGGCACCACTGCCTGGGCACAGACAGCTGCCAGGTTCCCCCCACTGCCGTGGCACTGCCAGGAGCTCTGCTGGCACTGAGGGGCAGCTCTGGTGGCACCCTCGGGTCCCTGGGAGGGCAGAGCTGGGTGGGGCTGGCAGCTGAGGGCTCAGCAGAGTGCCCACCCACCCGAGGGCATCTTGGCTTTGGGCATGGAAAGGGGCACCCAGCAGTGGACCCTGGCACCACCCTCAGCAGCTGTGCCAGGGTCACCCTGGCACCTCTGAGGTCCTGCCTGGGCATTTGCTGCTGGCTCTGAGGTGCCCCTAGCTCAGCTCCTGCCCAGGTTGCTCCTCAGCAGCCCAGAGAGCTGTGCAGGGGGGGCACACAGGTGGCACCCACAGCCCCAGCAGGGGTGGCACAGAGGTGGCAGCAGCCTCCTGCAGGGGCTTTGGTGGTGCTGTGGCACAGGCGGCAGGGAGTGGGTAGCAGAGCTCTGTGGGGCACAGCCTCTGGGCAGGGAGGGTGGCAGGAACTGACCCAGTGCCAGCAGGAGCAGTTCTGTGCCCTCCTGGATGCTCCTTCCAGGAGGTCCTGGGGCTGGTGGGTAGCTGCCATCTGTTTGGGCACCCTGTGCCAGCCTCTGCCAGCCTCTTGCTGCTGAACTTCTCTTGGAGCTCTAAACCATCCTCCCTTGGCATTGTCTCCCTTGCCCCTGGAGGGGCAGCAGTGGGCACAGGAGGTCTCACCCAGCCCCCCCCAGGTACCCAGAGCCCTTTGCCCTCAGCTCTGCAGCCCTTGGGCACCCCACAGCAGTTGGCACCAGGTTGGTTCCAAGCCCTTGGAGAGCAGAGTGCCAAGTGCCCTGCCATGGGCACAGCCTGGCCTCTGCCTTGGCACTCTCTGGTCTCGCAGGGCTTGGGCCTCGATGGCCTCCAACCTCCCCCTAGGGCCCTGCCAGCTTCTTGCTGGTGCCACCCTCCCCCTAGGTGCCAACCCTTCATGCTCCAAGAGTGGCATGTAAGGAGCTGGGGTGCCCCCACCCCCAGGCCTGGCATCAGCTGAGGAGGCTGAGGTCATGGACTGGCACTCCAGACATGAGGTCACCTCCTGAGGAAGAGGGGGAGGGCACTGAGTCCTGCCAACAGCTGCCACCCACGGTGCCAGCAGGTCCCCTGGTGCCCTCCCCCCTCTCCCCCCTCCCCCTCGAGGTGTCCTCAGCTGCCTGGCACAGGTCCTGGCACAGAGCTCAGCTCCTGCCCTGCTGTGGGGGAGGTTCTGCTGCCAGCTGCGCCAGGGAGGCTCTGGAAGCCACCCAGGGTAGCAGTGCCCCTGGGCACCACCAAACCATGGCACTCAGCTCAGTCACTTTGTGTCACCTCTGCCAGCTTGTGCCAGGGCTGGAGCAGGCTCTGAGTGCCAGCCCTGCCCAGGCAGCTGCAGCAGCTCAGCCCTGCCCGTGGGTGCCCAGCAGAGGCCTGCGGCAGGGCAGGGGCAGGAGTGCCCCACGGGCACCCCCTGGGCACCTCCAACTCGCAGCTTTGCTGCTTCCCCTTTGACCTTCAGTGCCAGAGGCTGGCAGAGCTCCTTCAAGCCTCCCCCTGGGCACCTCCTGCTCCGGGCACTGCTGCCCCCTGCCAGCTGTGCCGTGGCATGGGAAGCCTCCAGCACTGTGCCACCAGGGTCTGCCTGAGCCTGGGGCAGGTGCCCAGTGAGGGGCAGGCTGCAGCTCTTGGTGCCACCCTGGGCTCCCCCATGTCAGCAGCTGCAGGAGCCCAGGGACGTGCTGGGCACAGCCTGGGAGGGCATCAAAGCCTCCCTGCAGCCCTCCTGCCAGGGAGCCCTGGGGGCAGCCTCAGCGAGGCCCTGCCTGGGAGCAGCTGGCATGGAGCCTGCCGTGGGCACTGGTCTCGTTCACCACCTCCTCCTGTGCCAGCTGCAGCCCAGGGCAGCTGGTATCAAGCAGGACCTGGCTGGGAGCAGCTCAGAGACCCTCAGCAGCACAGCTGCGGGCATAGGCACTGCCCTGGGCATGGCAGCAGGCTTGGAACTGGTTACCCTCGAAGGGTTGGCAGCTGCAGGACCTTCAGCCTCACCCAGCCCTCAGCACCCCCAGGCCCTGGCACTGCCCCCTCAAGCCCTCAGCAGAAGGCTTAGCTGGGAGGTGCCAGGGGATGCCTCAGATGGAGCCCAGCTTGGCTCTGGGAGGTGCCAGGGGATGCCTCAGATGGAACCCAGCTTGGCTCTGGGAGGTGCCAGGGGGTGCCCCAGATGGAACCCAGCGTGGCTCTGGGAGGTGCCAGGGGGTGCCCCAGATGGAGCCCAGCGTGGCTCTGGGAGGTGCCAGGGGGTGCCCAGATGGAGTCCACCTTGCCAGCTGGAGGTGGCACTGGGCTGAGCCGTGCCGAGGGCACAGAGGCAGGGAGGAGGAGTGAGGAGCTGGCACCAGCTGCTGGCTGCTGCCCCTTGGCACCTGAGCCAATGACGCAGCCTAAGTGCCAGAGCTGCCCCCAGCGGCAGGGAGACCTCCCGCGGGCACCTGCGGGCACTAGGGCAGGCTCCTGGGCGGGGGGGGGGTGTTGGCAGGGCACAGCCACCACGGCAGGAGGTTGCCCACCCCTGGCACCTCATCCGACCACAGCAGAGGCCCCAGCACCGCCCCGGGCAGCAGGCAGGGGCCAGGCTGTGCCCCAGGGTCGTGCCAGCAGGCAGCTGCAGGCTGTGGCTCTGCCCCCTCGTGCCCTGGGCACCCCCCAGCACCCAGACCCTGCTGCAAGTCTTTACTGGAGGCACTGAACCAGCTCAGCCCTGGCACCATGGCAAGGGAGGGCAGCAGCAGCCTGGCCCAGGGCAGCAATGGTGTGGGCAGCAGGGCAGGGCTTGTGCCCCTGGGCTGGGCACTGGGCAGGCCACAGCTGGCAGCCTGCGGGCGGGGTTGGGGCCCTGAGTGCCAGGAGGAGCTTGAGGGGCTGGGGCAGGGCACAGAGGAGGGCACCAAAGCTGGGCAAGGGTCTGGAGAAGCAGCAGAAGGCTGTGGAGGGGCTGGGCAAGGGGAGATGGCACCAGGCTGTGCCAGGGCAGGTTGGCCCTGAGGAGCAATTTGTGCCCCCTGAGAGTTGTGCAGGCCTGTGCCAGGCTGCCCAGGGCAGAGTGGGACCCTGCGTGATCCTGTGTGACCCTGCGTGACCCTGTGAGATCCTGCGTGACCCTCTGTGACCCTGCGTGTCCCTGCGTGACCCCGTGGGACCCTGTGTGTTCCTCTGTGACCCTGCGTGACCCTGCGTGACCCTGTGAGATCCTGCGTGACCCTCTGTGACCCTGCGTGTCCCTGCGTGACCCCGTGGGACCCTGTGTGTTCCTCTGTGACCCTGCGTGACCCTGCGTGACCCTGTGAG
>WBNM01027541.1:0-11140 GCA_013399055.1 Ramphastos sulfuratus | reverse complement strand
AGGAGGTTGGACAAGATGACTTTCAGAGCTCTCTTCCAACCCAGACCATTCTATGATTCTATGACTTCAGTTCTAGAGAATCTGAAGCCTTGTCTTGCCAAGGACCCAGCCATCTGATCTACACTGGACCTGAACTGGACCAGAGATATCCACAGGGCCAAACTGGTCTACTCTTTGCTAGCAGTGATGGCCTTCAAGGCAGCATTCACTAACATAAATGGCTTAGAACAGAGCTAATGTGACACACCCAAAAGATTCTCTAGTTTACTGTGTAATGAGAGCCAAATTTATCTCAATTTTCTGATCACCAAAACTCAACTTGTAGAAAACTGAATTCAGACAAGCTTGGCAGAAACAGGACACCCAAACCACCTCTCCACACTGGCATGTGGAATATGGTTCTCTTCCAAAACACAGGACAAGATTATGCTGCTATCATGTCCCTGACAAGTAGAGACAGCCACAGTGCAGGAACTGCTCCAAGAAGGCTCCACTGCCAAGATACCAATCAACATTTCTCTTCCTTTGAGTGGGCTCCTCCATTGGGAACACATCCTGTCTTGGGAAGACAGTCAGTGCCTTGCAGAGAAGTCAAGGATGACTTTGTGGAAGAGCAATACATAACTCTGAGGAAGAAAGGCTGAGAGACTTGGGGCTGTTGAGCCTGAAGAAAAGCAGCCCCAGAGGAGATCTTCTCGATGATCAGCAAGAGCTAAAGGACCTGTGTGGGCCTAGAGGATGGGGTCAGACTCTTGTCAGTGGTGCCCAGCAACAGCACAAGGGGCACAAATTGGAAGCCAGGAGATTCCACATGAAGAGGAGGAGAAAATCCTTTGGTGTGAGGGTGCTGGAGCTCTGGAGCAGGCTGCCCAGAGAGGTTGTGGAGTCTCCATCTCTGAAGAGATTCCAAACCCAGCTGGGCATTGTGATCCTGGGCAAGCTGCTGTGGGTGCCCCTGCTTTAGCAGAGGGCTGGACTGGATGATTTCCAGGAGTGTCTTCCCAACCCCACCATACTGGGATTCTGGGATTTGTGTTTATTAAGAACCAAAGAGGATAGAAAGTTGCAGGCTCAGCTGAAAAAATAGAGAAGAGAGATGGAGATCTTGTGCACACTTTCTCCCCTGCAAAGACTCCAACTCACAGGTGACCCAAAATCAGCTTTTTTTTAATTTTTTTTTTTTAATTATTAAGGAAAGGTAAACATTGAAATTTTAAGCAGAGTAAATGAAAAAGCAATTCCAGTTTGCTGTATCATTAAGGATTCTTCTCCTTTGATTTAGATCTCGGAGACCAAAACCAACAACTGAAGATTAAAATCTGGGTGTCACTGCTGGTTCCAGACCTGCACTGCCAATCGTGTCAGACACAGCCAGAGCTCCTGCCCATGCTTCCCTAGAAGGTTTTAAAAGGGTGGAGTGATGTGTCATGTTGTCACCTCTCACACTCAGTGTAGTCATCAGAAGGTGTTTGCAGCATGCCAGGGACATCTCCTTGTGATTTGTCCTCCAGTGGATGAGAAAGTTCAGCGTCTCCACCTAGGACTAGTTAAGACAGAGCAGAGAAAGCTGGCTGGAAACCAATCCAGGTAACACCTGAAACTGGGAGCTGGGAGGCAGCTGAAGGAGATAACAGACAGGCCTAGCACTTTATGACTGCAAGAACCTTACCTACAACGTACAACGACCTCTGCTGAGACCCCACCTACTGAGCTTGGCCCAGCTCTGGAGTCCTCAGCACAGAAGAGCCACAGACTTGTTGAAGCAGGGCCACAAGAAGTCACAGCAATGATGGGAGGGCTGGAAGCTCTCTGCTGTGAGGCCAGGCTGAGAGAGTTTGGATTGTTCAGCCTAGAGAAGAGATGGGTCCAGGGAGACCTCCTGGTGGCCTTTCAGTGCTTAAAGGGGCAATCAGAAAGCCAGGACAGATTTTGAGCAGGGTCTGTTGTGACAGGACAAGGGGTGATGGTTGGAACTAAAAGAGGGAGATTGAGACTGCAGAGAAGAGAGAAATGTTTGACACAAAGGGTGGTGAGAGCCTGTCCCAGGCTGCCCAGAGAGGTGGGAGATGCCCCATCCCCACAACCACTGCAGGTCAGGTGGTGTAGGGCTCTGAGCAACCTGCTCTAGTTGGGGATGTCCCTGCTGACTGCAGAGAGGTTGGACTGGATGATGTGTACAGTTCTGAAGCCCCCAACACAAGAAGGACATGGAAGTGTTGGAGCCAGTCCAGAGGAGGCCATGAAGATGCTGAGAGGGCTGCAGCAGCTCTGCTATGAGGACAGGCTGAGAGAGTTGGGGCTCTGCAGCCTGGAGAAGAGAAGGCTTCCAGGAGACCTAGGAGTGGCCTTGAAGGATCTGAAGGAGGCTCCAGGAGGGCTGCTGAGGGGTTATTGACAAGGTCTTGCAATGCCAGGAGAAGGAGGAATGGGTTTAAATTGGCAGAGGGGAGATTTGAACTGGATGTTAGGAAGAAGTTGTTTACAGTGAGGGTGGTGAGACACTGGCACAGGTTGCCCAGGGAGGTTGTGGAGAACAGAATCACAGAATGTGATTCATCTTTGATTCACATTCTGTGATTATGTGCTCCACAACCTCCCTGGAGGTGTTCAAGGCCAGGTTGGATGAGGCCTTGAGTAACCTGTTCTAGTGGGAAGTGTCCCTGCCTATGGCAGGGGGGTGGAACTGGCTGAGCTTTGAGGTCCCTTCCAACCTAAACCATTCTCTGATTCTATGTTTAAAAGTCTATTCCCACTCAAGCCAGCTGGGGATTGATGATTAAGCTGACACTGAGCTGTTAAATTAGCAATGGTGAACTCAGTTGGGCTGTCCCATTGTCAGGAGAGACAGCACAGACCTGTTTCTGGGAAGGCTCTGTAAAACTTGGTTATTTTGCTTTACTCATATATTTTTTTAACTAATTTTGGCAGATTCTGAGGGAGAAGACTGAAAGCTTCCTGCTGACTAACAGGTTTGCTATGCAAATGATTTTAAGGCTNTAGTTTGGGTTGGAAGGGACCTAAAAGATCTAGTTCCAACCCTTTGGTGTTGGCAGGGACACCCTCTGTCCACACCTTGGGAACCTGAACAGATTTCTGGCATCAGTAGACCTGTCAAACAAGAGACTAAGTCACAAATATTTCAAGTCCCTGAATTAGGGGTGGGAAGTCCACAGTTAGAAGAGCAATTTTAATCTTTTAACCATTCACAGAATCCCAGACTGGTTTGGGTGAGAAAGGACCTTTCAAGCTCATCCAGTCCAACCCCACTGCAGTCAGCAGGGACATCTGAAACTGGTGCAGGTTGTTCAGAGTCCCAAGTAACCTGAGCTGCAATGGTTCCAGGGCTGGGGCAACTCCCATCTCTCTAAGCAACCTGTTGAAGCTTGACCTTGAATGTCTTCAGGGTCATTCCTTTGGCCCTTGAATTGCTTCTGCTCTCTGTACCTGAGCTCTCCCCAAGACCTCTCTCTCTGGCATAGGTTCCTGAGCCTAGCTTGGGAACACATGCTCTGAAAGAAGTCAAGAACAGCATTGTTCTGTGGTGGAGAAGCTTAGCTTAGCTCTGAAGGTCTTTTTACAACTCTGCATTAATACACTTCCCCATCAAGAAGTACAACTACAATGTATCCTTTCTCTTCCTTGATAAGTCTCCTTACTCAGGAAGCTCTGGCAGCTTAGTGACAGGACTCTTATGACCTGGAAAAGTTCAGGATTTCAAAAAGCAACACGTGGAACAAAGAAGAGCTAAACTGGAGGAGGGGGTGGGGGAAGAGAGTGGTGAACAACTGAAGTCTTCAGGTACCATCAACAGAGTCCCTACACACAGCTTCTTGTAGGTGCCTTTCATTTGCTGTCCCAAATTATTGGCAACCAAACCCCTCACCACCCAATGGCCTTCATTCAGCTTTGTTTGGCTGTCCTCCCTTTATCCTTTAATTCTCAAGGGCAATTAGGATTTTTAATTAAAGCTTTTGCACAAAACAAACAAAAGGCTTCAAACCCAAACCACTATAAAAGAATCAATCTATCTTTGCACCATTTTTATGGGTTGTGTTTGATGTGCACACGTGATACAAATCATCTGCAATGCCTTTCACACTCTAGAATGGTCCTGGTGGCTCTGCTGGTGGCTTGAAATGAACTGTTCTTGCATTTCACAGGGTTCCAGCACAGAGGGGGCTGGAAGGGACCTCTGGAGATCATTCTGGCCCAAACTAAAGCTGGAGGACCCACAGCAGCATGCCCAGCATCACAATGTCTAGGTGGGTTTGGAATCTCTCCAGAGAAGGAGACTCCACAACCTCTCTGGGCAGCCTGCTGCAGCACCCTTGCAGCAAACAAGTTTCTTGTCCTCTCCAAACAGAACCTCCTAGGTTCCAGTTTGTGCTCACTGTCCCTTGTCCAGTCACTAGGCACCACTTACAAGAGTTTGGCCTCATCCTCTTAGCCCCCACAGGTCCTTCAGCTCTTGCTGAGCATTCAGAAGATGCCCTCTGGGGCTGCTCTTCTCCAGATTCAACAGCCCCACGTCCCTCAGCCTTTCCTCCTCATGGAGATACTCCAGGCCCCTCATCTTTGTAGCTTCCACTTGGACTCCCTCTCTCTTGAACTGGGGAGCCCAGAAGTGGACCCAGCACTCCAAATGTGACCTGACTAGGACAGAGAAGAAGGGGAGAAGAACCTTCCTCTACCTGCTGAGCCTGCTCTTCTTCATGCGGCCAAGAAGACCATTTCCCTTCTTGCACACTGCTGCCTCATGGGGAACTTGTTTCCCACCAGCAGGCCCAGGCCCTTCTCATTTTATCTGCTTCCTATCATGTCACCCTTCACCTGTACTGATGCAGGGAGTTGTTCCTCCCCAGAGGCAGTACCCTCTATTTGCCCTGGTTGAACTTCATGAGGTTCAGCACTGCCCAACCCTCCACTTGTCCAGGTGCATTCACTCAATGCAGCTGCTCCTCCCAGGCTGGAGGAAGCAAAATGGCTGAGGGTCCACAGTGTCCTTCATCCAGGTTGTTAAAGGAGATGTTGAACCAGAGTGGACCCAGTCCTGACCCCTGTGAACACCACTGGCTCCAGGCCTCCAAATGGACCCTGCGGTGGTGAATTATACTGGGAAGGATCATCTCGCTCCAATCTCCCTGCCATGGGCAGGGACACCTCCCACTAGACCATGTTGCTGAAGGCCTGATCCAACCTGGCCTTGAACCCTTGAATTACATCTCCTGCAGGTTTGCAGGTAGCAGATAGAACCACTCACCTGTTCATGTCTCAGCAGCTCTATCAGCTCCATAATGCCGATGAAATGGTAGCAACGATCTGAGTGATCGACCATGGATGTAGGGAAGGGATGATTCTGCCAAATACTCCACTCAGACAAGGAAAGTTCATGCCTTGCCTCCTCTTGGTGCTTCTGCAGCTTGAAATGAAGATGGGGAAGGAGATTTTAATGTAGCAAAAGCAATGTCCCCTTCTGTGAATTTCCTCCCACTAGACCATGTTGCTGAAGGCCTGAGTTGCCCAAGGAAGTCAAAGATGTTCCTTCCCTGGAGGTGTTCAAGGCCAGGCTGGATGGGGCCTTGAGCAACCTGTTCTAGTGGAAGGTGTCCCTGCCCATGGCAGGGGAGTGGAATTAGATGATCTTTAAGGTTCTTTTCAAACTAAACCATTCTATGAATGGTTTAGGTTGAAGAGAGCTTTCAAGGTCATCCAGTCCAACCCCACTGCAGTCAGCAGGGACATCTGCAACAAGAGAAGGTTACTCAGAGCCCCATCAAACCTAACCCTGAATGTCTCTGTGGATGAGGCATCCACAACCTCCCTGGGTAACCTGTTCCAGTGTCTCATCAACCCTCATAGTTAAGAACTTGTTCCTAATGTCCAACATAATGACCTAGAGAATAAATCTGATGAGAAGTGACTGAGGGATCTGAGGAAGAGGAGGCTGAGGGGACTTGGCTTTGGTGAGGCCACAGCTCAAGTGTTGTGTTCAGCTTGGGGCACCTCAATACAAGAGAGATGTGGAGGTGTTGGAGCAGGTCCAGAGGAGGGCAACGAAGCTGGGGAAGGGCCTGGAGAATAAATCTGATGAGGAGAGATGGGGATGGGGATGGTTAGTGTGAGGAAGAGGAGGCTGAGGGCAGATCTCATTGCTGTCTACAGCTACCTGAAGGGACATTGTGGAGAGGCTGCTGCTGGGCTCTGCTCACAGGTAACTGGAGACAGAAGAAGGGGGAATGGCCTCAAGCTGAGGCTGGGGAGGTTTAGATTGGACATTAGGAAAAGTTTTTCATAGAGAGAGTGTTCAGGGAGTGGAATGAGCTGCCCAGGGAGGTGGTGGAGTCCCCCAGCCTGGCTGTGTTTCAGGGTGCTTTGGATGTGGTGCTTAGGGCTATGGTTTAAGGTGAATCTTGTAGAGCAGGGTTCTGGGTTGGGCNGGAGCAGCCACAACCTCCCTGGGCAACCTGTGCCAGTGTCTCACCACCCTCACTGCAAACAACTTCCTCCTAACATCCACTTTCAATCTCCCCTCTGCCACTTCAAACCCATTGCCCCTTGTCCTGGCATTACAAGACCTTCTCAATAGTCCCTCCCCAGCCTTCCTGTAGCCCTCTTCAGATCCTGCAAGGCCACTCCAAGGTCTCCTGGAAGCCTTCTCTTCTGCAGGCTGCAGAGCCCCAACTCTCTCAGCCTGTCCTCACAGCAGAGCTGCTGCAGACCTCTCAGCATCTTGGTGGCTTCCTCTGGACCCGCTCCAACAGTTCCATGTGCTCAAACCCAGCCACTCACCAAGAGTTCACAATCCCACCACTGCTGCTAAGCCACTGCCACTAAATCACATCCCTCAGCACCACATGCACATGTCTTGAAGATACCTCCAGGGATGGTGACTCCACCACCTCCCTGGGCAGCCTGATCCAGGGCTTGACAACTCCTTCTACGAAGTAATTGTCCCTCGGGTTCAACCTGAACCAATCTTGGCACACCTTGAGGCCGTTTACTCTTGGCCTGTCATTTGTTCTTTGAGAGAAGAGACCAACCCCCAGCTGGCTCCAACCTCCTTTCAGAGAGTTGTAGAGAGAGTTCTCCCCTCAGCCTCCTCTTCTCCAGACTAAACAACTCCAGTTGCTCCTCACCACACCTGTTCTCCAGACCATTTACCAGCCTCGTTGCCCTTCTCTGGACCTCCTCCAGCACCTCAATGTCCTTCTTGGAGAAAGGAGCCCAAAACTGAACCCAGAATTCAAGGTGTGGTCCTGCTCTGGTCCTGCTGGCCACACCATTGCTCATCCAAGCCAGGATGCTGCTGGCTTCTTGGCCAACTTGGTATACTGCTGGTTTATGTTCAGTCAACCATCAATCAACATCCTCAGGTCCTTCTCCACCCAGCAGCTCTCCATCCTCTCTGTCCCAAGTTTTCTTGGTTAACTTTGTCACTCAGACTCTCATTAAGGCCCAAGGAACATTGTATTTAGGTCAAACTCACTGGCACTTCTTCCAGGTTTTCCAAGGTCTCAAAGTGACTTCGAGGCAACACTGGCTCCTTCACTCCATCACCTTCCTTAATTCTATAAACTCTGTCCCAAATTTCAAATTCCTCAGGTGACAGAGACCATTTCTCATGATGCTGTGGTTGCTTCTGGTCTGCGTGGGGAAAAAGAGCAGGAAAATGTTATCTACTTGACAAAAAAAAAAGAGATTAAATAAAACTTTCTGTGGTATCAGTCAAGAGGAAAAGGAAGGAGACCTTGGAGAGGCCTTCCAGTATCTAAAGGGGGCTACAGGAGGGCTGGGGACAGACTATTGACAAGGTCTTGTAATGAGAGGATGAGGAGGACTGGGTTTGACCTGGCAGAGGGAAGGCTGAACCTGGAGATTAGGAAGAAGTTGTTTGGGGTGCGGGTGGTGAGACACTGGCACAGGTTGCCCAGCGAGGTTGGGGAGCACAGAAGCACAGAATGGGATCGTGGATCCTAACCTGGCATTCTATGATTCTATGAAAATGGAGAAGAGCTCAGACTGAAGAATTACCTTAATGCAAACTATTCTGAAAGCTTTCACCTCCACAAATTAACATTTTTTAACCTCTTCCATTGCTGTTTAACTTAGATGAATTCCAGAATCCCAGCATGGTAGGGTTGGGAAGGCATCTCTGGAGATCACCCAGTCCAACCTCACTGCTAAAGCAGAGGCACACACAGCTGCTTGCCCAGCATCACAATGTCCAGCTGGGTTTGGAATCTTTCCAGAGAAGGAGACTCCACAGCCTCTCAGGGCAGTCTGCTGCAGGGCTCCAGCACCCTCACACCAAACAAGTTTCTCCTCTTCTTCAGATGGAACCTCCTGGGTTTCAGTTTGTGCCCATTGCCCCTTCTCCTGTCACTGGGCACCACTGACCCCATCCTCTGGCCCCATCCTCTTGCCCCATCCTCTTGCCCCCTACAGGCCTTTTAGTTATTGATGAGCATTGAGGAGATCCCCTCTGGAGCTGCTCAGCAGGCTCAGGTCCCTCAGCCTTTCGTCCTCACAGAGATGCTCCCAGGCCCCTCAGCACCTTTGGAGCCTCCACTGGACTCTCTCCAGCAGTTCCCTGTCTCTCTTAAACTGGAGAGCAGAACTGAACTCAGTCCTTCAGCTGAGGCCTCATCAAGGACACACAACCATAAGCTGTGTCAGGACTGATGTTTCACATCATGTGGAACCCTAACTAAAAAAGAAAGAAACAGGAACAAATGACTGCTGCCAGTGCAACACAAGGTCAGACTTCAGGCCTAGCAAAACCAATCCCAAAACATCCACTTTCTATTTTCAGCGTTCAATTCAATAAAAGAGATGAATGGATGTCAGGAAAAGTTCTTTACAGTGAGGATGGTGAGACACTGGCACAGGTTGCCCAGGGAGGTTGTGGCTGCTCCCTCCCTGGAGGTGTTCAAGGCCAGGTTGGATGAGGCCTTGAGTGACCTGTGCTAGTGGGAGGTGTCCCTGCCTATGGGGGAGGGTTGGAACTAGATGATCCTTGAGATCCCTTCCAACCTTACCATTCTATGATTCTATGAAGTCAGAGAATACTAGTGAGACACCAGGGAGTTCTAGTGAGAACCGGGGAGGTTTTGGATGCCTCCTCCTTGGAAGTGTTTCAGAGCTGGTTGGTTGAGGCTTTGAGCACCCTGGTCTAAAGGAAGATGTCCCTGCCCATGGCAGGGTGGTTTGGAATTAGATGATCTTGAAGGTCCCTCCCATCTCAAACCATTCCATGCTTCTAGGAATTTATCAGCCATCCAAAGCCTTGCCTGCCATGGTTGTATTACAAGGTGAAAGCAACTAAAGGTCTGAAGACTAAAGAAAGACTTGGCATGTTTTACAAAAAGGCAGTAAAGAAATTAAGACAAAAGCAGCAATTAAAGGAATAGTGGGAAATTGGAATATCAAACAAGAAGCACAGCTACAGACAACTCAAAACTCATAATGCAGCCTGGAAAGTGAGGAGTGGAGGAATGAGCTGCCCAGGGAGGTGATGGAGTCACCCAGCCTGGATGTGTTTAAGGGTGGTTTGGATGTGGTGCTTAGAGAGATGGTTTAAGGTGAATCTTGTAGAGTAGGGTTCTAGGTTGGACTTGGTGATCCTGAGGGGCTTTGCCAACCTGCATGTTGCTGTGATTCTGTGAATTGTGTAAGGCCAGCAGAATTAAGAAAAGGAGGTTTCACCCAGACAAATGCAAGGCACAAAGAGAAACAAAAGGATTATTGATAGTTGGAAAGATATTCAGCTCCCAAGAACAACACTGAATGCCCCTGAGCTATTTTTTGCCCTGCTTGCTGTGGTTTCATACCTCTCCCAGCACAGCAGATTGGCAGAGAATTTGCCAAGATCAAAGGTTGGAGATGATTATCCAGATCTTTCAGTACTTTCACCTACTCAATTACCTTGTAGGATGGTGATTCTCATCTTAAAAAGCAAAAACAGATGAGCATGAAACCCATGAGCTGTCTCCAAGCAGGGAATCATAGAATTGTCTGGCTGGAAAAGAGCTCTCAAGTCCAACCTTCAACCCAAACACTACCATGATCATTAAACCATGTCCTGAAGTGCCACAGTGGTCAGGTGCCATATGTGGAGAGATTCTTTCCAAGCCATTTTAAGCACAATGTTCCTGTTTCTTTAATATTTTGTGATTTTACTGCACTCATTAAGCTGCTGCTCAACTTCAGCAACTTGTTAAAACCAAACCAAACCCAAAACAAAATGAGAGAGAGAGAAGAATCTCAGCTGAGAAGAAACACCACACTGGAATAGGTTGCCCAGGGAGGTGGTAGAGGTCCCATGCCTGGAGGTTTTTAATGCCAGGCTGGATGGGGCTCTGAGAGACCTGTTCTAGTGTGAGGTGTCCCTGCCCATGGCAGGAGGGCTGGAACTGGATGAGCTTTGAGGTTCCTTCCAACCCTGACAATTCTGTGACTCTGTAACATAAGAGAACTGCTGAGTAGGGAGCTTTTTGCTCTTGTTGCTGCACTCCTGCCACTGAAGAACACATTGTGTGATGGGGTAGGGCAAGAATATGTTCTGCTGGAGCTGACAATCAGAGGAAATTTAAGACAGAGGTTTGCACTGGAAGGGGAGCATGAAATGAACAGAGATTGAATCAAACTGACAGGATGAGGGGTGATGGCTTCAAACTGGAAGACACTGGATTGAGGTGAGACATTAGGAAGAAATTCTCCCCCATGAAGAGAAACTGGAACAGGGAGGTTGTGCATGCCCCTTCCCTGGAAGTGTTCAAGGTCAGACTGCATGGGGCCTTGAGCAACCTCATCTAGCACGAGTTGTCCCTGCCCATGGCAACTAGATGATCTTTGAGGTCACCTCCAATCCAACCCAGTCTGTGATTCTATTGTTCTATGAAATAAAGAAGAAATGGTTGATTTGGAGTAGAAAAGAAGAGTGTTGCAATGACTGGGATACTCCTGCTCATGATGCTTCCATGTCCATGCATATATATTCTCTCATGGATAAATGTGAAGGTCAGCTGAAACTCAAGAAGAGATGCAAAGAGAGCAGAGAACTTATTCACTGCTGATGGTTTTTCTGCTTCCCCATGTTGAAGAGGCATAGAAATGAGGAGAAGAAGAAAGAAGAAGGGGG
>WBNM01027539.1:44345-81423 GCA_013399055.1 Ramphastos sulfuratus | reverse complement strand
TATTTTACAAAAGCAATGAACCTCAAACACAACGAGAGCAGCTAATAATCCTGAAAACCCTGGGCTTTCTGTCAAAACCCTGAAAAGGAAGATTTTCTGGTGATGGCTTCCTAAATGATAAATGCAGATGGCCAACATGATCCCAGAAATCTACTATTGAAAAGCTGAAGGATTATTTATTAACCAAAAGAATTAATAAAGAGTAGGCAAGTATCATTTCATGTGAACTTTACACAGACTATATGAATGTCTACAATCTATTTAAAAAGAGCACCCAGTGTTATTAATATTGATTTTGGAATATACAATTCATTAGATAGAGCGGGC
This sequence comes from Ramphastos sulfuratus, assembly GCA_013399055.1. Taxonomy (NCBI): domain Eukaryota; kingdom Metazoa; phylum Chordata; class Aves; order Piciformes; family Ramphastidae; genus Ramphastos; species Ramphastos sulfuratus. The sequence goes on along the minus strand of WBNM01027539.1, from coordinate 81,096 downwards.
CCAATCCAGCCCTGCAGAAACCTGCACTAGACAAACATCTCTCTTTAGATCTAGTGAAGTGTTTATTTTGAAATCAGCAACAATGAAGTGCGCGTTCAGAAAACATTGGGAGAAACAAACCGGGCAGGTTAAAGTCAGGCGTCTGGAAGTTAGGAAACACTGCTGCTCGGCTTGCTCGTTAGTCCTGCCCCGTTGCATGCCCAGCCTCGGTGCTCCAGAGGGGAAACTAGCCGAGGTTCTTGCACTTCCAAAGTGTATCACAGGGCATTCACACAAGAGGGCAGAAGTGTGATTGGAGGGACAACCTGAATTTGGCCTTACAGGTCAATGTTTGGCCTTGCAATTTGCTTTAAACAATGTTTTTGCATGAACTTTCCTCCTTTTCTAAAGAAACAAAGAAACAAAAAAGACAGATAAAAACTGAATGCATGACATACAACCGCTGAAGTTTTCCAAACACACCTCCCTGGTAAGACTCAGCCTCTGCCCCTCTGCACAGAAGTCTATCATTTGGGCTCCAGGGTATGTGCTGGTCTGCAGAAAATAAAGCACAGTCTGGCCTGCAGCCAGAAGACCTCATGACTTTTTCACGTTTCCCAGCTACATCGCCGGGGAAACTTCAGCCAATGACAGCCTAGGGAGGGAGAGGAAAGGGAAATTGGATATCCAGGGAGGAGGTTGGGAGAGCACACACTTCTTGTCCTGCTACAGCTGCTCTGGCAGATCCAAGGGTGCTTAGCACAGCATGGGCTGCAGGAGTGGAGGCTCAGCTCCTTGTGACACTCCAGTAAATGCGGCGACACTGCGACGTGCTGCCTAGGCAATGAAAGCGAATTGGTGGCTCTCATAGGCTTGTGCCACCACCAGGTCTGAACCGAGCCTCACCGCATGATGAAATTGTACTTCCAAAACCTGGAATTTTTGTCACTAATAAATTTTAAAGAATGCCAAAGACACTGCAAACATGAAAGGGTTTCGGTTCAACAGGATCTTTTAAAATTTACTGAGGCAATCTAAATGCAGAGGGCTGCTACTCTCTCTTGCAATAAATAATCTGGAAGAATCTTTCTATGTACCAACATTCTCACCTACACACTGTCTAGAGTGTCTGTATATACCCATAGATATATATAAATGGGTCCTTGAATACAGACAGTTGGAAATACTTCATCCTGAGCGTGACTTGCCAGGAAATCTGGAAAACAGTGATATATAATGAGTTAATATTTTAACAGATGTGCACATTCAAAATGAGAACTTAATCCTGAATTTGATCATGTTGAACTCTGCTACAGGGAACACTGAAATCCAAAATCATTATCCAAGATCTTCTTTAAATCAGAGGCAATCTGGTATTTCAGATTTTACAATTCCTAGTTCCAGGGCAAACCAGAGTTATTTTGGTCCTTCAAAAACTGAACTCAACCCACACAAAACTCACTTACCAAGCACACAGGAGGGTATTCGTATCACCTAACTTCAGGTATCTAACTGGGCTGGTCACAGATTCAGCTACACCGAAGCCCCCTTTGGAGAAGCCTGCCTGTCTCTACCACCTGGCTTTGGCTCCTTATTGAGGTACCTAAATTAGATGAAGTAACATGATGTGACAATTGTGTTCTCAAGTCCTTACTGTAGTATGGGTAGATACATACAGGCCAGCCAGCCACAAGCTGACTCAATCCCAAATGAGTGGAGTTTGAGTTAAATTCAACTTCTAGCTAAAAATGAGCCTAAATAAGTGAAGATATAAATGTTCTCAAGCTCTAAGAACCACAGATCCTTTTCTAGATGTGAGTTTCTCTGACCTACCTATAGGTTTGGCTGGAAATTTGGATTATTCTTTTCCTGACAGAAGTTATAAACCCAATGTCCAAGGCTTTCCCATTTGCACATTCCAGTGATATGGTAACATTAACATAGTCACTTCTGGGTATTCAGTTATCACTTGAACTGTTTTGACATCACACTTCTTAAGTGGCAAAGAACTTTAAATGCACAAATATCGAGCCTGATATTTACATACCACTCCCTGGCAAAGGATGAGCTCCCTTCCTTCTACATCACTCAGCTCACAACACACAGCAGGAGGAAATAAACAGACACCTAAATTCTGCTAAAGCTGCAAGGAAAATCTGACCAGCACAATGCAGTTATCACCCTGAGCCAGGCAAAGGGCATGCCTCAGCACAAGTTCTCCACCTGTGCTGGGCATACAGCACTTGAAAGGGTTAAGAGAGTGAGCAGAGGTTTCAGAAGCACCTAGAAACAAAGATACCTGCAGGGTGTGCTGTTTTGAAAATGTGTTGCTCTAAGGCAGTGGTTCACTGGTTGAATACATTGCTATTTGATATCCTGCTAGACAACTCTGGCTGGAGTTTGTGTCAGATCAGTTAAGCTTTCTGTCAGGATGTTCACTTTGGTGATGATCAAACCCTGTCAGTGTAGACAAGCCTAGATGACAGACTGCCACAGGACTGTGCTGTGCACAAGCCCTGCCTTCTCACCTTGCTGGGCTGCCCGGGTGAGGGGCAGCTCCATCGGCATCCCTGGGAGCATGTTGTGCCCTGTGGGGCACGCTCACCATCTCCACAGAGGAGAACAGAGAGCAGGCTCATCTGCTCCTCTCTCACACGCTGCTTCTCCTTATTTGTAGCCTAAGTTATTTGTGCTCCAAGCAGCACCTTCCTTTTGTATCCTTTCATGCCACCTTTACAGGGGCTTCCATTTTTTATTTTTGATTTTTAAATCAAAAGGCAGATACATAATATGCCTTCCAAAAGTCAGTGCCTAATCTCCTTCAAGGAGGACAGGAGAAGGAGCTCCATCCTTCTAGTCAACTCTGCACCCATTCAACTTAGCTCCTGAAAATGGACAAATTCTTTCAGAGTTCTTCACAAATCTGCCTCCTCCATAGTGAATTCATCTAAACATGTTTCAGGATAAAATTTTTTTGGCTCTCCAGTATGTTATGAAGACCTATTTTGAAGTTTCAGCACTTATAGCTGAGGTTCTCCACTATTATCTTTGCCCATAATATAAGCGACTGCTTTCTGTTTCCTGCCCTTTCATGACAAAGAACTTTCCATCCTAAAGAAATCATGTTTTCCTAATGGCCTCCTGCAAGAGATTTATACAAAGCACTTCAGTATTTAAATAGATCAGAACCCCAGTTGTTCTCTGACCGCTATTTTGTAGACTCTTCCTAAGGAGGAGGAAAACCAATGTAACAATTTAATCTTTGCACGGTACTTTGGACATGCAAAGTGCTATGTCTGCTTAGACCTTCTTACACCACCTGATGCATTGCTTTCGGTTCAAACTCCCAAACTCACCAAGATCCAACACGAGCCCTGACGGAAACTATCCCAAAGAGTCCTGGCTGCTACTCTCACTTTCTGCCTTGTTGAGATGCTCCTCAGGTGACATCACACTCCACACACAACACATCAGTATCCTTCCCAGAAAGAAAATAAAACCACCCTCCAAACCCTAAGTGTGTAGTTTGACTGCATGCTACAGACCTTTTCCTGTAAATAAACACATACTCCAAACCCTCACTGCTTGGGCACCAATCCCAAACGCTTTGCCTATAGACTCATTAATATTCACTTCTACCAGCAGATGAGTGTTGGGATAAGGGAGTCCCAGTACAAAACCTACAAGATTTGTAAATTTTCATTGCTTGCAAACCAGAGAGAGAGTTACTAAAACACAACAGAAGTATCAACAACTTCTCATCACCTCAGGTCTGGAAGGGCGATGGGTGAGGAAACAGGCAGTCTGAGTAAGATCAGCTCTCTAATTTACAACACAAAGCACCAATTAAACAAATTAATCAAAGCGCAATTAATATCATGTACAGTAGTGGGAAAATCAGAGCCTGCTTGTGCCACACGTGTGACGGGTTTGGAAGCAGAGTAGACCTCACGTTGTGTGGTTTTCACTGCCGAGGAGCTGGTGTTAGCTCCCTTTCATCCAGCGCCTTAGCTTTTTGTTGTCTGTTTGTAAGCGAGGGTTGCGGTTGCTCCTAACCCATATGTCTCTAGTTTTCAGCCACGCGGTTTGCCCCCTCTGTCTCTCATCATTGCTTTTGGCCCAGTTTCTGCAGAGGAAATGCGAGATTTATTTTATCTGGCCTGAACTACATTGTTCCTTCCTGACTACTGGTGTTACTTCACTCCAAATAACACGGCTTTGCGCTTACTGCCTGTGCAAGGTCAGAGCCTGAGGGGAACAGGCATATTTAATAGCCAGGGTGAGAGAAGGGGATAAGGCTTCAGGGGAAGAAATGAGAATAGAAGGCAGGAGAGGGAGGAATGGTGAGAAATTAAGACATGGTAAAAAAGTTTTGGTTTGGAGGAGAGCCTCTGTTTTCCTTCAGCTAGCAATAAGCTGAGCGGCTGCTACGGAATAACTCTTGGGCACAGATTCAAGCGGAGCTAGGAACACTAGTATTAGCAACTGAAGCAGGACATTGCCAGGTAATTTAGGATATAAATTTGTGGAGAAAAACAGTTATAAAAATTGATAAAAACATGTTAAAAAAAGCTGCTGCAGATCACCAGTCTTTCTCTGGTTGCTCAGCAGAACAAGCAGTGCAGAAACATGAAATACATCTGTGGTGATGAGGAACGCGAGCTGAACGCAAACAAATATACAAATGATGAAAACCAAGTATCAGTTTCAAAACAAATTACATTTGAGTTCCTCTGGTGCTTCTGGTAGAAGGATTTGTAAATCTTTGCCTGGTGTCATTTAGTACGTAGGAAATTAACTTGTGAAAGGTGGGGCAGGATCTGCACTGGGCATTACAGCTCTGCTGAAGCCTGCAGCACTCGAGCTGCGTAAAAGCGGAATGAGACGTGCAGCTGCCAAACTGCTTTTTGACTCATCAAAGGGCTGAAAAAAATCTATCTCTCCCCATATATCTCACTTTAAATGGATCCAAAACAACAAACAAAGCTAATTCTCCAGAGGTGCATCCCAGCCTGCAGTGCATTTACTCTGAGCAAAGAATACAGCTTCAGCTTGTCCACCCACTTGCTTTTATCCTTGAGACTGGACTGAAGTAAGCTGTTCACAGCTTCGGATGAGCACAGGGGGAATGGACACTTTTGCCTAAAACACACCCAAACACTAGAGTAAGTACCTTTGCAGATTGAACTCTTCAGTTTAGCCTGATCTCGAATTTTGTTTTGTAAGACACTTCTGACAAAGTCATCCCCCACAGCATTTTTACCCATGATGGTTGAGAAGCAACTCAAATGCCTGCTGAAAGCCTGCAGTCACAAATTAGCTGCTAATCAACAAGACTATGGGGGCTAAAACATCTTTGGGTAACTCTGCAATTCTGATGCTTCTGTGCCTTTTTCCCGATACCAGTCAAAACAAATTGCTCAAGATGGGGCCAGGGAGCTGGGAGGAGAAAGGAAGGATGTACCTCCAGATAATCTGAATGGACACTGACAGCCCTGCAAGTCAATAGCAAAAAGCAGTCTGTACTGCCTGGTAGCCGTTTGCTACCTCAAACACTAAGGCACCTTCCTGGGTCAGCACCGCATTCCTGCACGGAGCGCTGACTGGCTCTGTGTGCTGCAGAAGGTCAGCACCTGCTCTGTCATCTTCTGACCCACACAGATGAGGCTCTGAGCAACATCCAGAGCTCTGCTTCCCACCATCACACCACGCTCCCACGTGCAGCCAGCTGCCTTCCTCTCATCTAAAGGATAATGGCTTTCTGTACCAGCTGGGAGGTTGTGTCTGGGGGTGTGGTCCTTGCAACCCTGAAACATAAGGTTTTTACACACTGATTCAGAGATCTCCGTTACTCGGTCACAGCTCAAGAAGGGTCTGAAAGATGTCATTGCTAGTAGGAGGAAGAGCATGAGATCAAGTGGTTGCAAGCAGGCAGGAGCAGAACCTCCCCTTGCAGTAGTAGGAGATTCTTAGCATTGGCTTGGCTGAGCACTGAATTGCACCACTGCATGACAAATTGGGTAGACCAGAGACTGTCCTTTGCCCTTTGGGGTACAAATTTCTAGCTGAGGTGTCAAGGCACTGCTTTACTGCAGCACATGACACTAGCAGCAGCCTGACTTCCTACAGGATACCGAAGTTTCTCTTTGCTATGCCATTATTACTCAAATAATGGGCAATGGTTTGAAATTAGGAAAGAGTAGATTTACATTGGATGTTAGGAAAAAGTTTTTTACAATGAAAGTGATTGAGCACTGGAATAGGTTGCCCATAGAGGTGGTTGAGGCCCCATCCCTGGAGATATTCAAGGTGAGGCTCGACAGGGCTCTAGGTGATCTGGTCTAGTTGAGTATGTCCGTGCTCACTGCAGAAGCATTGGACTAGATGACCTCTGTAGGTGCCTTCCAACCCAGGTGATTCTATGGTAGGGGGTCTCTTGGTGTCCCAGTTTAAAAACACATGGTTACATCTTATGGTCTAGCTCTGTTCCCTTTTTCCGGAGGTTGTAAGATTCAAAAGCTTCTGAAATTAAGAACGGACAGTTAGTGAAAAATGGATTAAAACTGGAAATGCAGCTGGTGAGAGGTTTTCAGAGTGGAGAGGCAAATATGCTCAGTGTCATCTTCCTGAAGCTCACCCCCATACTCCTAAGAGCGAGAGGCTAAAACCTGTGGGTTGCCTTCATGAGTGCTTTGTACTCTTCAGAGTCTACTTACTTCATTGCAATTAGGTTTAAGTGGTGTTTAGCATTCCACGATTGCCCTACTTTACGGTCCCTTCATTTTCCTAGCTTAAAAAATAGCGATGTTGCAACACTGTAGTGTTTCTGTTGTGATTGTCATGATGGAAGCAGAGCCAATGCAATTTGCCCATGTTTTACTAACCGCCATCTGGCAGGGATATGGTAACATGCTAATCTTCACAGGACTCTTGTTTTTCAACTATCTGCTGGACAACTAAGGAGATCACCAGGCTGCTGGGCTGAGTGCCAGATGGGAGGCAGGTATGTTTATGAGTTTAAGATTCTTATTTTCTTTCAGCGCTTTCACATGCTGTTCATGGAGTGGCAGGAAAAGTGAAAAGAGGGAGGAGGGGATGAGTCAGTGACGAGACTACAACTGTTCAAAATTACTTTGAAGTTCTGCAAAATGCAGTTGTTTCACAGGCCACCTCTTAGCTGCTGTTTGTTCACTTGGCTCTGAGGTCTAGATGGTGTTTTTAAGAGTCCTCCTTTCCAGTGCTTCACCCGTGTCCCCAGTCTGACAGGCAAACACATCTGTTTACAAAGGCCTGTGAGACGAGAGGCAATGGTTTTAAACTAGAGAAGAGTAGATTTAGATGGGATGTTTGGAACAAGTTCTTTACCATGAGGGTAGCAGAACACTGGAACAGGTTGCCCAGGGAGGTGGTTGGGGCCCCATCCCTGGAGATATTCTATAACAGATCATGGACACAGTAGTCAATAAAGTGGCCTTTCCTGCCTCTCTGACCCATTCCTGTAGCTTTGGTAAGCTCTGGGGTGATGGAAGGACAGTCACATGCCACCTCACCAGTAATTACAGACAGCTGTCATGGTCTTAGCACCATGGCTAAATCTTGCACAGAAATCTTAGATGGAGGTAAGATGTGACAAGATAGAGATTGAGTCTTCTGAACAATAAGTGTCTAAATAACTCAAAGGAGGAGACTCATTAATGTTTAATGTGAAGGGCAAATGTCAGGAGGACAGAGCCAGGCTCTGCTCAGTGATGTCCAAAGATAGGACAAGGGGCAATGGGTGCAGGCTGGAGCAGAGGAGGTTCCACATGAACATAAGGGAAAACTTGTTCACTGTGATGGGTCACAGAGAACTGGAACAGGCTGCCCAGAGAGGCTGTGGAGTCTCCTTCTCTAGAGACATTCCAAACTCACCTGGATGTGTTCCTGTGTGACCTACTCCAGGTAATCCTACTCTGACAGGGGGGTTGGACTGGATGATCTTTCCAGATCACTTCCAACCCCTAATGTTCTGTGACTCTCTGACATAGTTTTTATGTAATTATTTTGAAGTTTAGCTAAAAACCCCAGAAGAAAACCCAGAAGCTTCTGAACGGTGAAAGGACGGTTGAAGAGAGCAGCTGCAGCAGTCAGGCGATTACTGCTCCTCAAGTGATCCAGATGGTAAGTTAACTTTGGAATATGCTCAGGTCTCAGCTATGTGATGCCTCTGAAGCTCCCCTCCTAGACCCCATGTCTCTGAGTTTTCTCAGGAGGGGCCACAGCTCACTGTTGTAGGTCTCAGGTGGGAGGAGGGTGTGCAGCACTGACCTGGCGCAGCAGGGCTGGAGTCAACACTCTGCTGTCAACATTTCAGAGAAAATCAGCAGTTTCAGCAAATTTGTCTAACAAATGCTGGTATAAGCTATTTCAGTAACTCTGTAGTAAATATTTATCTCTGTCACACCCCACATACCTGTACCTAATGTCTTACCCTTTTTGCAGACTAGAGTCTCGTTTTAGCCACTGTAATGACTAACAAGGAACTAGAGCTAAAAACAGAAGCTTCTGTAGCTAAAGCTAAGCAGTCATGGCTCACCAGCTAGGATGGAAGGATTCACGTTCAGCTCAAATGTAGAGGAGTGTCTGCGGTACACTCACCAAGGTGTTACATTAACAGAGCTATGCACGATAAATCCTTATGACAGTGGGCTTCTCCTAACGAGGATTTCTGATGAGGGGGATGCTTTGGAAGAGCCCTGTGCTGCATCAATTACGTGAAATAAACGACCCCTCGCACATTTCCTCCCAAACAAAATCCGGAGCGTAAACAAACAAATAAAATCCCTCACCTGCCCTGCTCTGGTTGGAAATGAGCTGGCGGTTCAGTAGCATGCGGGCATACCGTCCCTTTCCCATGCTCCGGGCACCGCGATTGCTACCAGCATTAGCTGCTCGATTATTAATTAAATATCTATAAATTCACACACTCACAGACAGTCTCTCTCTCAATAGGCCTTGGCATAAGGTAGCACACAGAATTTTGGCAACGAGTCGAGAGTGGAATAGGCGGCACAACCTAGACATGCCCAAGCCTTCTTGACACGGGAACAGCTTCTCTTCCCTATGCCAGTGGTTCTCTCAGTGCCAGCTCTGATGCACACCCCCTTCCAGGAATGGCTCTCATCCATGCTGGCAAACAAAATGATAGAGAAGAAAATATGAAATTACTCTTCAAAATGTAAGTGGAAGGATGAGCGCGGCGCCAAGTGAGAAGTATCCAAATGTGAGATCCCACACTGCTACATGTCAGTTGGAAAGATGACATACATACAGAAAGTCAAGCAAACAGGTTCGTCCACAAAGGGAAGCTAAAGGAGATCATTTGCATTTTGGGCAATAAAATATTTAAAGCAGCACCGCACAAATGATAAATAAAAACACTAACTACAGTCACCAAGAATGCAAGCACCCTAGGTGGAAACCAGCCAGCAAAGCCCTTCATTAACCATGACGTGAGCAGAGGGAAATAGCAAAGTGGCTACAGGCCTCTGAAGGCCAGCAGGTAATGCAAGCCAATTGGGTATTCAGTTCTCATTAAGGGATCCGATACTTATTTTGGACTACTCCAAGAAGAATAAAGCAAGAGTTCAGGGTGAAGTAAAGTCTACTTCATTTAACAATCTGTGACTGATTATAAGGGAGCAGCAAGTTCCAGATGGGTGGGAGTGCTTACAAAACCCCTCTATTTTCCCTACAAGTTACAATCAGTGCTTTTAGTTTCCACGTATTATAACGCTTCCACTTAACACGAGCGCAGCAGAACAAAGAAATGTGAAACCAACTTCACAACAAAATTTGGGGACTAAACAGGACATGCTTCCCTACCCAACAAAGGACGCATTCCAGGCTTCTAGCATCTTATTCAAGATGATACCTGATTCAGTGTTCTTCAGTGAAGCCCTAAGCTCTGATCTGACCCAAAGAAATTGTTTAATTTTGTTGTGTAAAATCTGTGTTTTTTTTTTTTTTTTGACAGAGACCATGCCAGTTTCTGTGCTGCAGAAATACCATCATGCAGATAGTATTGTAAAATACCACTGACTTTAGCTGTTATTTATTTGCAACTAACAGCTACTTTCATTTTGAAATGAACAATCGTTTTGCTTTCTGAATTCATCTTATTCATGTCCTGGTAACCGCCCGGATTTATTACTGCTGGTGTGCAAATGACACAGAAGCATGGAAATTCCAACCGTTTGCAAAAAAATTAAATTTCTCCTTTTCTGTTATAATTGCACATTCAGAAAACGGTTCACATGCTTTAACATTGTGATTCCTGTTCTGTGCCTTTGCCCACCCTGTACCTAATCCCCACTGTCTTGGCACAGCAGTGGAAAAGCAGCAGGACTATGAGTAATGGTAAAAGCCTGGAACTTAGCAGCCTTAATTGATTCATATTCTGTGAAAAGAAAAATAAAAGGTCTATGTTTGTCTCCTAGCAGAGCTCCTAAGTAAACTCTACTAGACAGAGTACGTGCATTAGGCTCACCGTTTTTTTGCAGCTCAGCGGAGCTAGGTAAGATAACCTAACACAACTTTCATCCACAGGGATTTCCCTAGGCAGGCACTGTAAAAGGGCTAATGACTGATGTTTCCATTAAATCTGACCTACCTCTCAGTTCTGCAGTAGCCTGATCTAATCCTTGTTTTGCACCTATTTGCATGGACAAATGGAGTGACTCTGTAACAAGTAAGGCACAAGGCTGGCTCTGACAAGAGGCCAATTCATTTTAAATGGATGCACATAGTATTATTTCTACTTACAGTTAAACTGAACAAACCAGGGCAAAGCCTGCCTATGCACCATGCTGCTACTTGCCCAGAATTAAAAGCTCTGCATTGAGAAACCTAATGGACACAGAGTATATCTGTAGGCATCCATGTGTACTTTGAACAGAAATCAATGCTATCACTTCACAACAGTTAGCCAGGACAATATTTAGCTTCCCTGAGCTCTCCGGTCCAAAACATCAATCATCTCAGCTCTAAACTTTCAAGAGCCAGCTATAGTTTCCTTCACTGGGAACTCATAGCCAGGAAAGAACAGCAACAATAAAAAGTCCTCGAAACCCTTCTAGAGGAAGACACTCTTTTATCTAGTTACTTTTTAATCTCAACTCAGAATTCAGCTTTGATAGAAAAATACCAAGGATGAGCCTCTACAGCATGCGCATTACTTCGGATATATCGTTTGAACATACTGAAGGTCAATACAGATCAAGTAATGGGAAAGGTGCTGATGGATGTAACAGAAACCCACTATTCATTAACACTGAAAAACAATCATCTGTACGGTTGTTAAGTTGACCCTAACTGAAAATCTGAGCTCAGAGACCAAATATGACAAATGGAATTGTTCCTGGAAAGTGCTTCACTGGATCAGGTTTGCAGTAGCACCAGACAGACAGCACTGCTCAGGAGATGCAATGAAAAATTCTGATGCTGAACAGAGTCTTGTTCAATATTCCAGCACGTAATTACTAAGCATGTTTTACTAGGACAGCTTAATCTTGCATTAATACAAGTGACAATTTTTATTGCTCAGAAGCAGGAGTTGCCATACGCTCCATGCTCCTTAGAGATGTTCAGGAACTCTTTGATTTAGTGAATTCTTCACTAAACCAAACTTTTCTACAAAAAAAACATTCTGATTGTGTCACAATATTCTAATGGAATTACATATTCTGGAGCAAGACCAATGCAATTTGGATAACTTCAGTATATTTAAGCTACATTTAAGTGGCTATACCTGATGGCACTTCTCCTGATGCATTTCTGCAAGCAACTGAAGCTGTTATGGAGCAGTTTCACACAACAATTATGAAGGGCAGGGGAGGTATGGGTAGAAAAGAAAAATAGTAGCTGGCTTTAAAGAAATTAAAACTGGGGAAATGATGAACTCCAGTTCCCAGAAAATCTGCAAAAAAAAAACAACAAAAAACCAATTTGCAAGCATGACTGGTAACAGGGAGCTGAATAACACACATCAGTATTGAGGTGGCAAAACAGTATCTTGCTAAATGAATCCCATCTCTTTCTCTTACAGCTCTGTGCAGAGCACCAGAAGAGATAGCTGCATACTTGGATTGTGGTTCAGCTTTTCAAACTGTCTGACTCTACCTTCACATAAGGAAACCATAAGACCTTTAAGAGAGATGGTCTTGCTGGAACTATCATAGGACAAATAGGGAAAAATAAAGATTACAAAGGCAACATTATTAATGGTTCAGTACCAAAATGGAAGAATGCATAGAGTAATGATGGAGTGGGTTCAACAGGAGGACCACAAAGATCATCAGAGGGCTGGAGCACTTGTCCTAGGAGGATAGGCTGAAGGAGCTGAGGTTGTTCAGCCTGGAGAAGAAAAAACTCTGGAGAGACTTAATAGCAGCTTTCCAGTACCTGAAGAGGCCTACAAGAAGGCTGCAGAGGGACTGTTAACAAAGGCCTGGGGTGATAGGATGGTTTGAAATGAGGTAAGAGTAGATCTAGATAGGATGCTAGGAACAAGTTCTTCAGCAGTGGAAGCAGTGGAAACAGTGGAACAGATTGCCCAAGGAGGTAGTTGAGACATCCCATCCCTGAAGATGTTCAAGGTCAGGCTGGACAAGACTCTGAGCAAGCTGATCTAGTGCAGGATGATCCTGCTGACTGCAGGAGGGTTGGACTAGCTGACTTTTGGAGGGCTCTTCCAACCCAAACCATTCTATGATTCTATGTTCTGCAAGGATCTACCCTACAGCTGCTGCTGCTCAGTATTTTCATGTTCAGCCTGGAGGATGGAAGAGTGTTCTTAGGAAAGCTACAGATAACATCGACCGACAGAGATGGCAAACAGGAAGCCAGAGCTGAAATTCAAAATGAAAATTGGAGGAGCAGCCTGAAAAGGGTGCAACTGAGAGAAAAAGATCTAACTTTAGGTGTAACAGCTAACTGCATAAATGCAGGATTAGGAGCAACTGATTAGGGAGCACTTCTCTGGGAAAGGCTGTGGATGGGTGTTACAAACAATTGCACGTCAGCACCACGGTGATGTTGTGTAAAAGGCTGGCATCACAGTGGGATGTGCATCATATGATGCTTGAAGCTACACAAAGAAAATCTTTCACTCTATTCATCACTAGGAAGACCTCTGTAGGGAAGTATTTTGGGCCACTTCTCTTGAAAACAGTTGTGGTCTACCTGTGGATGGTTTCTAATTTCCACCCTAAATGTAACGGTCACTGTATGTATGGGCACCTTTTTTCTTTACTGCCAAGGTTCTTATTCTTTTCTTTCTTGGGATATTAACATCAGATAAATCACATAACTTCTTGATCTTGCTAGGTTAAACAAGTCAGCCCTTTATTCTTTTTCATTAAATAGACTCTCCATTCCCCAGATAATTTTTGTAGGTATTCTTCAGGTTGCAGTTTAAATTAGTCTCTTTAAACACACATAAACACAAACATGACATTCTATGTGTTTTATACCATGGCTTTCTTTCCTCTTTTGCAGAATACCAACACTTATACATCCTGCCCTCATATTGCCTTTATCCCATTGTTACATTTAGTGTTTCAGGGTGATCCCATGATCACCTAAATGTCCAGGTCTTTCCCTCTCCTCTGCTGAAGGGAGGAGATGACAAGGTATAGCAAACATTCCTGTCATTAGTCCTTAACCAAATGACCTTGTTGTTTATGCTGTAAAGTTTTATCTGACTGTTAATCCCTTGTTCCTCAAAGTCATCTCATTATTCATTGTGGCATTCTGATCCTCCCCTGAAATGATAGCGCCTCTCAAATTGGAATGGCTGGATTCTGTTTAAAACACAACTGTAAGATCAACTAAAGCTCGTTCTTTGTTGGTCTTCTTTTCACCTTTTATTTAGATATATGAATAATGAAAACCATGGTGTAAATCATGATTAATTAAAAAAAAAACAAAAAACCAGAAGTCAGCCCTATGATGTTTTGAGTCATTAATTCCATAACTGTCATGACCCAACCCTCTTGCTGCTGAAAGACTGGTAGGTTGTTTATTCCTTTTAACCTCTGTGATAGGTTTATATTGATTGATCATTTTCAAAGCTGACACTGCAAGGGAGGAAAGAAGAAGAAGAAGAAGGAAAAAAATAAAGATTAAAAAAAAGGCAGCTGAAAATTGCAGTTCCCAATGAGGCAATAAGCTTTGCCAAAGGTCAGCTCTGTACTAGAGTTCACAGTATTAAAACATACATTATTTTCTCTCTAAATAACATGCAAGATACTATTCATGATCTGCTATTCCAATATTATTCACAGTGCTACAAAAAATACTTTTTTTTCTAGGTAATGGACTCCTCAAATGTATATTGGAACTGACAGAACAGTTCTAGGTTTAATGACAAAATTATGATCTGAAATTTTACATCCCGTTGTAAGGAGGAGATCAGGCAGGAAGAATGCACAGCCCAAAGGATGTCTCTTTCCAGCTCCGCACTGATCTTTACAGCTCCTTGTATTCACTGATTACAACAAGGACAAATGCATTATGCAGAAGAGATTAAACAAGTGATACTGCTACCATTACTAAAAATGTTCTGAACGTTGGGCTATGAAAACAAAGCAGATTACTTTTTATTATTTGATATTTCAATAAAATAGATTGTGTATCTGTGTGTGGGAATGGGATACAGAAGGTCGGGTCTGACTTGTGTATTAGAGATGCTCTTTTTCCCAGTCTTGTGATTCATGCTCTCGCACGGTTTTCTGAAGCAAGTATTTCAGATCTGGCTGCTGCACAAGCTCAGTAACTAGTTCTCATCACAAGTTTCCTAAGGAGTCTCAGCAGACAGATGGAAACGATACACATGCGCAGCAGCCACTCCAACACAATAGAGCCACTGTATCAGTAATGTGGGAACTATAGCATCCTCCAGCCCTGAGCAGGCCTTCATGCACTGGATTGTAACAGCTCCAAAGAAGTGTTTGTGGTCTACGGAGTCAATCGTCAATACACTACAAAGTCAGAGCTGACACTACTATCTCTTTGGCATGATGCTTAAAAAATATCAGTGAAAAAGGAAAAAAAAAAGGAACATGCCAAAGGCACACCAAAGTCAGAGTACTTTAGTCACTTGGGACCAGCAAGGTGCATAATTGCATGCCTAGCTTGACTCCAGTGCAAGTGAGACGGGGCTTATGTCTTTTCCTGACATAGGAATCAGCGTTACCTTGGATTGCTGTGCTGCTGACACATACACAGTACATTCTGAGATGATACCACCTTTACCACTGTTGCTAATAGTGGAGTAGTATCTTCCCCACACAGTGAAGAAGGTACACTTCCAAATGTTCCACTGGCACACCTGTCAGAGACAACCCCAAGTAATTTGCTATATGTGCACCTTAAAAGCAGGTTTTGCTCATGTTTGTGCTAAACTGCTAGCAAGCCATAGACAAGTGCATACTGAAGAGAATCATGCTGGATGGACGGGTTTCAACTGGACACGAATGGACACTCCAGGAGAACTAAGGTGTCCATCAAGCAGTTACCAAAATCCCGCCTTCAGCTGGACTGCCACGTCTGAGAGCCCCCTAGGTCCCAGCACCCGCACTGGTGCTGCCCCGGGTGGGTTGAGGGAGAGCACAAAGCAGAGCTGCTGTCCCATGGACTGCTGCTTTCTTTGATGGCTCTGCTGTTGCTGCTGCCCAGCTGCTGGTCAGAGTGAAGGACAGCTTGAGACACTGCAGCAGCCAGGGAGAACTTGTGGCAGACAGCCACTATACCAGTGCAAACACCGCAGTCAGTGATCAACCACACCCAGAAGCAAACTTTTCCCACTTAAAACCCACACATCAGTTAGCTTGACAGAGGATTTTTTTTTTTTCCCCCCTGCTCACAAGTGGAACTGAAGGAATGAATGAGGGGACTTACTGTTTGTAACAACATGTGTCTGAGGACAAAGAAGAGGAGATCTGTGCTAGAGGACAGAAGGATTTGTTCTTCCTGTTCATTTGATTAAAAGACATCACAAATCAAATAAAAAAAAAATAAGGAAAGACTCACTTGGATGTCAGAGCAGGAATATTGCAGACCTCAAAAATACTTCAGACTGGTTGTCAGCTTTCCATATATACAATGGCAATGGTAATTATAAAAACAAATAATCAGACATTAGAGTTGACTTAATCCTTGCTTAAGCACTAGAGACATTTAACTCTGAAAGCATGTACAATGTGATTATAAATAAAAGCTGTGGCCTTTCATTAAACTGAGCTATTTCAGAGTTTAAAGAGTGAAAAATGGCAACTGGGGGATTAACAGGACTGATGCTGTTGCAGTAACACCAGCCACCAAATTTCAAGCAGAATCTGTGTTACGGTTTGAGATTTTATGTCCACCTACTAAGACTGATCACCTCCTCTTAGTCCCTGAGTGGAGAGGGCACTTCGGGACAGGTTGAAACGTATCTGTATCTAGGAGAGTACTTAAATGTGTACTCACACAAAAAGGTATTTCTCTGAACTGGGGTCTTAGGTTTTCGGAGGTGATGCTGCCATTGCCTACTGAAAACAGTGCTCCCAGTGCAAGTCTGGCTGATGTGACTGTTGATTTACTAACACCAAACCTTTAAAAAAATCATCACCTCGTCAGTTTTTTGATTATATGTTTTCATACACAGACACAGCAAAGTACAGTAACAGACACTTTAAATTTGTGTATAATAAATGAAAGAAAAAATTCACTCAAACTAAGGATCCAAACGTTAATTGGTTTTAAACAGAACCGAGAACTCTGCACAAAACATCTCCGGTTAGTTTTGTGTTTTCCACACAAAGAGCATAGGATCAGCAAAACCTGTAGAGCCAAGATTTCCTTGGAAAACATTAAGGTCTTTATCCCACTTGAGACATCAAGTCATTCCTGCTAACCTCTTCCCCCACTGAAAAACTCCATTAGCTTTGAAAAGGCTGATTGCTTTAAGGGAAAACAAAGTGCTTGGAGAAAAAAAGCCTCCTGAAAATGAGAGCATTCTCTCCTCCCTGGCAGTGAATACAGACCAGTGTTGTAAGCCTGTACCTCTGCAAGTGAGAGGATGCTCCTGCAAAACCCCCAGCTCGCTGAGCTCACTGGGGAGGACTCAGACCACCGTCTTCTGACATGCCCCCTTTGCCTCTTTGCCACATATTTTGTAGGGAAAAAAGATTTAGTTTTGTACATTTGTCGTGTCCCAGATGGGTCAGTTCAGGGACTGTGATCAGTATAGTGAATTTTTTGGAGACAGAAACTGTAGCTGGGGAAAGGCAGCTGAGTCAGACAGTAAGATTAGAAAGGCGCTGCAGAGGATCCCAAGTCGGTAAAGATGGATTGTGCTCCAGATGTGGCATCGGGGTTATTAAAGTCCTCTTTATCAGACTGTGCAAACACATAGCCACATATAATTGTTTACAGCTCTGTCAAAGATACCTGAGGCTTAGGATCCTGCAAAACATGAAGCAAGAAAGGGTCTTTATTGACTGAACAAGTAGCGACCTGTTTCTGAATGTGTTTGTTAGCACTTCCAACGTGATCACGCGTCTTGAGCCATGGTAGGAAATAAAGGGCCCTTTCTGCTAAAGAAAACCCTTCTCTGTCCCAGAATTTGGAATAACACTTTTTTCTATAGTTCGGATTCATTACATCTGGCTGGTTTCTTTCCTAACCTTTCTAGCTTCGCTTAGTTGCAAGGCTACATTCAGTGTACTTTTGGCTCCTAATGGTGATTTAAGTTTTCATTTTCATTTTGAAATAGGAATCAATGCAAGTTGATTAATTTTGGGGTTTTTTTTTTTTTTTTGGTTGTTTGTTTGTTTTTTTGTTAATGAATTCAGCACATAGTCCCTTGTTTTGCTTTGTGGACCTGGTCTGGTTTGTTTTAGGTGCCACAATGGTATCAAAGTACAAATTACTGTACATGCTATTCGCTGACATTACAAGCTGCGATCTGGCATTGAAAGCAACTTGAGTGAGCTGAGATAGCAGCACTGTGTGACAGATTAGTGCCCCGGCAAAAGGAAAAGAGCTCAGTTAGGTAACACAGCAGGCTTTTGTCCATCATATTACATGTTCATGCAGTGACCTGGAAATACTGATGATTCCTTAGAAGCTAAGGAGAACTGCTAGCATCCTCATGTCTTTACAGTGCTAACTTCTCTTTCCAATCCCCTTCACTCTCTCTCTCTTTTTTCCCCCCCCTACCTCAGTACTTCACAATATGAAAAGGATGGAAGCAAAAGTTGACATGCTTTAGCAGTCCCCACAGACTGCTTAAACAAACACTGTGATTGCAATTTAGACAATCTGGAGTCAATTCAATATTAAATCCCCATCCTAGGCTACAACTGCCAAACAAATAAAGGATTCATGGAGTACTTTACACTGTCATTTACTACTGCAACCATTGTCACTTCACAATCCAGAGGAGGAGCGTGTAAGGTCTGATACTGCACCAGCTACATCTGTCAACAAGAAGACAAAGAGCTCCGCTAAGCAAACAGGCTTGATCCTGCTTTACAGAGTCTCCTTTTGTCTTGCCCCAGCTGAACCTCTTCTAATCTTCTCAGGCTATCTTCAGCAGCACAAGCAAGAACTTCTGCTGGAACCAGGCAGACAAAAGATGCCTTTCTTCACCCCTGTGTATTGTTTAAATGTTTATGCCACTCCACCTTTGTCCTCCCAACTTTATATCACATTCTCAGCCACTGCACAACTGAAATGAACAAATTATATTATTTGTGGTGTGAATTATACCAGAGCTTGTCATATCAGAAGGGGCAAAACTCCAAATCACTCAAAATGGTACTGTCAAAGCAAATTTTTGTAGTTGGGGTTGAAATGAACTACATCTTCTACTCCTCCTCAGTTACTTATTCTGAAGTGGCACCTAGATCAAGCTCCCACTGTGTTACTTCATGTCAGGGTAAGTTGGTTTGGTAAGAGAGGTCTTACTCATCTCCTATAGAAGGCCACTAACATTAGAAATATTCAGCACCTCCAAAACTTGAATCTGTCTGGAGATGCTTAGGTAAAAGTGATTAAGGCACATTACTCTAGATGGCCAGCCTGGCAAATAGTGGCATTGGAAGTCTTGAACCTTGCATCTTTTTTTCCTATAGCTAGCCATCTTAAACACATGCTATGCAAGGAGTGCCACCAGGTAAGCCCACAGGACACACTTCATCTCAAGGAAAACAAGTGAATGCAAGATTTCCAGCTGTTCTAGCACCAGGAACTGCAATATTTATTCTGGAAGAAGCAAACAACAGATGTGGTTGGATAGCAAGAGTTCATCTGGTTTTCAGCCGCACTTGAAATACAATTATTTGCCATTATCATGTCAAAAGCACTTGATAAATGTCAGGAATTTTGGGGAAATCCTAATGTCTAAACCTCCATTTCCAGTTGCTTACCCAGGTTAGAAGGGGCCTCAGAGGACAAAATCCTTCATCATCATCTGCTAAAGTAACTATAACCAAAAAGTGGTTTGTGAAATTCACACAAACTGCATCTGCAATGTTTTCCTCCTCTCTGCTCAGGGATGAGACTCCTCAGTGCAGCACCTGGAGCTGCTCTCTGCGGGGACAGACCCCTGCACAACGGCAGGTGAGCCCAGAGCTGCACTGGCAGCATTCCGTGGTGCTGGCTTTTTAAGGTCAGCAGAGGGGTACCTTCCTAATTACAACCAGCATTAACTGGCCCAACCTTCTGGCTGTGCCATCTCCAGTGGCCACTCTGCCTGAACCAGGGGACAAGTGCAGCCCAGTGCTGGCACTGTAGGTCAGAGGGCAGCAGTCCTCCAGCCCAGCCTGCACTGCAGGTTGCACGGCAAACTAATAGCAATAGTGCCACTTTCAAACCAGAGTTTTCACTTTATTTTATGGCTGCTTGCTTTGATGATGTCCTTTAAAAATACAACTGAAGAGAGTTACAGGCACCTGTAAGCCACAGTCACACTTAGGTTACTAACTGTCCACTCCTACTCTTTGTCCTGGGGAATTAATCTCTTATCCCCACATACCACAATCACACATTTCGTGAGCAGTCAGACTGATGCAGTACATCAGATCTGACTAACAAAGATCTGCAGAGATACAAACCTGGGAGGGAAAAAAAAAAAGAAAATATTGCTGTGTGAAAGAATCTGACGTAAATGGGTCTGTGCCAGGAGTGAATCTAGCTGGTTAAAGATGTATTAAAATCCAAATATCTCCTTCAATCTCTCATTCATCCCTCCACAAAAAAGGAGGAAAGCAATTCCATTATCTCAGTAGTATTTGCTGTTAGCAGCATCATTCTCTACTAGGAAAGCCACACAGCTCTCCACTTCTCTACTATGAAGTAGACCCCTAACTTTACATCCAATTCTGCTTAGCTGTGTTTTGATTACTGTGGCTCTGCAGTGGCAACCTTTGCATTTCTCCCGCCCCCCCCAGCCTGTGAATCTATATTGCTCCACACAAATGGATTTGATCCTTGATTGTACCCAAGCATCATCTCCTAGCAAATAAATAATTCAGAATAACAATTTGCCTCCATTTTCCTCATGTTAGCACTCTCACTTTTTAATCCTATAAGCTTCAGGACACAGGAAATCACCATTTTTTCAGGCCAAGGTTACAATTCCTATGCACAGACTAAGGGTGCAAATTGCACATTCATCCCAAGCTTTCTGCCTTCCCCGCGGGTCAGTGTCCTGTCCCTCACTGGAGGCATTTGTCACACATTTTCAAGGCCTGTGTCACGCATGTGGGTCTTGGCAGGTTACGAGTTCTAACCAGCAGCCTGCCTGACCCTTGCAAACCCACTTCTACCCCCATCTGACTCCTTTTCTTCTTCCTCTCCAAATACCATCTTGTCTGCCCCTGCTGAGATAGCGCAGCAATGTTCTTCATCAACATACAGTGTCATCTAACACATGCAGCCTGCCAAGTTTTCATGTTGTTATATCAGGAAAATATCCCTCAGGGGCAAGGGGAGAGGAAGAGGTCGTTTTTCATCTATGGAAGAGTGAGTAACCCTTTCCCTTTGGGAATAAGGGGGTCTTAATTTAACAAACCTTTTTCCTTGTCACGCTGCTGCTGCTCACTTGCACACCACCACAGCCTAGGCAGCATGAGGGCTGGAGAATAAAGCATACTTGCAGGAAAGTATCAGTTAAACTTGGCTTAGCATGCTGGAATTCATAATAATTAAATGCAGAATGGGAGAGAAGCCAAAAGAATAGGAGTTTCCAGTGCAGAGGAGGGAAATTTGTCTGGTTTCCAGGTGCGATGTGCAATTCTCAGAAGGCTCTCATCAGATCAAGAAGGAAGCTCAAAACGTGAGCTTTTAGGTGAACTTTAGTCAAACTGTATAAAACTTCAGAATCTTCAGGAAGATTCAGACCTGGAGATCACTCAGAAGCAGGCTCCTTAAGGAACGGAGTACTTTTGCGTTTTTAAACAGAAATCTTTCTTATTTTCCATTGTGAGCAAACTGGCACTACCACAGTTAAGCTTTCCATGATAAAAGGGGCCGGTGGCCCAAGAGGAGATCTGTTGGCTGAATGAGTGCCCATTGTGGCTGTGGATATTTGCATTGGGACAGGGAATTTCTCTGCCTTAAGCTCTCCTTAGCTAAACACGAGGCAGGAAAAAGTCACCATAGGAAAAAAAAACTTTGAGTGGCTTGATGAAAAGTGGTTGCTGATAGGTTTCATTCTCAGGGGCATCTCTGGTGACCCCATGGGCAATCAAAGCCAGCAGTACCTGGGGCATTTCACATGAACCAGTGCCTAGCAGGTTTCTGAAACAAAACTGCTGAAGACTTATCCGGCTCACAGCCCAGACCCCACAGAATTACAGAGAATTAAGTCATGGGTTCATATTTATGTCCCATGATACAAAGTCCTCATTAGCCTACTGAATGTGGACTACATCCAAAATCTGAACAGGTTCATTTTCCATAGCCGGTACAGATGAAGGAAAAAAAATATATTAAAAGAAGTTCCTCTCATTAAAGCTCTTCCCAAACAAGGAGAAATTTAAATGATTGGTCCTGAAAACCTTCAGTCAGTTTAGGTCCAAAATTCTGCTGTGTTCCAATCTAACCCAGTTCTGTGTTTGCAGCAGCATTGGCCTCTATCTGAACCAAACCTCCAGCTTTACTCAGATTTGAAACTGTCCTCTTAGCTCATTTCTGTGACACAGCCCTGGTTGGTTTACAGATGTTAGGCAATAACATCCTGTGAATACCTGCCACTGGTGACCTGGTTGTAATGGTGATAAGTCAGCATGCAGACACTGCAGCCACTGCTCTTTTGGCTCTCCTTTCATCCAAGCTAGGCAGTGATTACCAGAGATGGTAAACATGGTATTCCCTGAAATACAGCTACAGAGGAATGTTTTAGCTTGGTTTTCCATGTCCTGCATGCAGGGACTGAAATGTTCCAGCAATTCTAAACACAACCAAAAATTTGATACAAAAAGCTGTAAAGCTGTCAAGACCTTTTTCTTTTCCTTTCAGAGTCTAAACCATCTTTTATATCATCAGAGAGAGCAGAAAGGAAAAAGAAATCATCTCTCTTAGAGATGGCCTCCGGTTCCTCAGTACCAAACTGTGCTTGCTTTCTCTCTAATTGCACCTGTGCAGATGCCCTGGGACACAGGCTGGCCTTCCCAATCCACTGAGAGGTGCAAATCACCTCTTGATGAACATCAGATCAAATCTCTGCCCACTACTCTGTGGTCCCCCAATTATATTTATACAGCAGGACCTCTTCATTTTGATGCCTGCAAGTTTTCTCAGCCTGTTAGAAAGAGTAAAAGAATGCCATCCTCCACTGAAAGCACTTTTCTTTCTTCAATGTAAAGGACACAATTTAAATCAATCATAGCTGAAAGGTCATGGCACTCTGGTGAAGTCCCTGCTAACTGCAAGAGGGGAAACATCACCCCCCTCTTCAAAAAGGAAAAAAGGAAGAGCCCAGAAATTCCAGGCCAATCAGTCTCACCTCTGTGCCTGGCAAGATTATGGAGCAGATCCTCCTGAAGACTTTGCTAAGGCAGATGGAAAATGAAGAAGAGGTGGTTGGTGGTAACCCACACGGCTTTACCCAGAGCAACTCACCCCTGATGAATGTGGTGGTTTTCTATAACAAAGTCAAAGCAATAGTGGATATGGGAAGAGCAACTGATGTCATATACCTGGACTTGTGTAAAGCATTTGGTGCTGTCCTGTGTCACATCCTGGTCATCAAATTGGAAAAACACAGACTTGAGGGATGGACCACTGGTTGGATAAGGAATTGCCTGGGTGGCTGCATTCACAGGGTTGTGGTCAACAGTTCAGTGTCCAAATGGAGACCAGTGACGTGGATATTGGGATTGAGGCACCCTCAGCAAGTACCCAGATGAGAACAACCTGTGTGGCTCAGGTGACATGCTGGAGGGAATGGATCTCTCCAGAGGGACTTGAACAGGCTGGAGAAGTGAGCCCAAGCCAACCTTATGAAGTTTAACAAGGCCAAGTGCAGGGTTCCTCACCTGGATCAGGGCAATTCCAAGCACAAATACAGCCCAGGAGAAGAGTGGCTTGAGAGGAGTCTGGAGGAGGAGACTGACTTAGGGGCGTCAGCTGATGAAACACTCAGCGTAAGCCAGCAATGGGTGATGGCAGCCCAGAAGGCAGGCCTGTCCTGAGCTGCATCAAAAGCAGTGTGACCAGCAGGACAAGGGAGGTGATTCTGCCCATCTATTCTGCTCTCCTGAAATCCCACCTGGAGCACTGTGTCCACTTCTCGTGCCCCCAGCTAAAGAAGGATATGTAACTGTTGGAGTGGGTCCAGAGGAAGGCCACAAAGATGATCAAAGGGCTGGAAAACCCACCCCAGGCTGAGAGAGTTGCGGTTGTTCAGCCTAAAGAAGGCTCTGGGGAGACCTTGCAGCAGCCTTCCAGTACCTGAATGGGGTCTACAAGAAAGCTGGGAAGGAATTTTTCACAAGGGCTTGTAGTCATGAGAGGGAATGGACTGAAGCTTGAGGAGGGTAGATACACAATAGACATTAAGAAGAAATTCTTTCCAGTACGGGTGCTGAGGCACTGGAACAGGTTGCCCAGGGGGGTTATAGATGCCTCCTCCCTGGAAGAGTTCAGCGCCAGGCTGGATGAGGCTTGGAGCAACCTGATCTCCTGAGACATGTCCCTGCCCATGGCAGGGGAGGAGGATCTAGATGAGCTTTAAGGTCCCTTTGCACCCAAACCATTCAATGAAAAACAACAGTGTAAGTAGCACACAGGCAAATCTTAGACATATTATTACTCTGCCTCCTCCTGTAACTCCTCTGTGTTCATGAAAATCTTTTTCTGGTAGGAGGAACAGACTCATCTGAGTCACTCCATTTGCCCATGCTCCTTGAGCACCCTCACTCAACCCTTGCTTGATTTCATTTTCAAGTTAGACATGCTTACAATGTGATAAAGGTTTGTGGGGTAGCTAAAACAGCATGAAAGCATTTTCCCCTCTTCCCTCACCCCTCAAAAGGAAGCTTCTCTTCCCTCTCTGGCAGCTTTTTTTGTGTTATGGTGATCAGGAAAGGGAAGTTAGTAAGACAGTGAAAATACTCCAGTTTTCTGCAGAGAATAACATAGCAATCATGTTCAAGTTCTGCTGCACCTGCAGGCACATCTTCTTGAAGTGCAGCTTACTAAAAACCCTGGTGAATCAGAGACCCATGTGTTTCCAGCTGAGCATCATCTGCCCCTAAAATGATTTCACCAACACCACTCAAACTATTATCAAAACATCCAGACCAGGCTCCAGGTAGGTTGATGCCACCTCCTGCTTTCGCTCACGTTCTCTTTGCTTCTTGCAGAACAAGCAATCAACCTGACTGTGCCTTCACCACAGTAAACTCTACATGGGGAACAAATTTTATAGGCAACCTTGCACACTTCCATGTAGTTTAATTTCTGAGTGTAATAGCCCCTCTCATCCATGCGTTTGAGAGACACAGATAGGCTTAACCCCAAACCCCAAAATTTAAGTCCCAGTATTTGGACAGATTCTTATTGCTGCTCCAAGCTGCACCCACCATGAATGGCACAATGAAGAACTTCTCTTTTTTTTTTTTTCTTCAACCACAGCAATAAAAGGAAACCAGCAACAAGTGTCCCTTTACTTGCACGTGCCCAAAATTTATTCCCATTGCACAAAACCAGAGACTGCAGCAGACGAAGGAGATGCAATAATGCATCACACCCTCCGAAGGTGTCTCAGGACAAGTACAGGGTGGGAAAGCAACTTTTCATGTTCCTCAGACCTCTCTTTAAAATGGAAAACCTAAGTGATCTGTATTATTTCTATGCTAGATGATTAACAAGTACCAAATCATTCAAAAAACCCCACACGAACCAACCCTCCTGAACTGTCACTTCTACTTTAATGGCAGAGCATCAGAAGTTCATAGATGGTGAGAGATTCTGCTGCAGAGAGATTCTCCTTTGCAGAGGAGTGACTGAAATGAAGATTTTTCCATTCTACCCCAAACCGCAGCCTGTGCAGACAGTGGCCAGAGGAGGCCACCAAGGTGATCAGAGGCCTGGAGCCCCTCTCCTGTGAAGACAGGCTGAAACAATTGGGGCTGTTCAGCCTGGAGAAGACTCTGGGGAGACCTTAGAGCTGCATTTCAGTATCTGAAGGGGACCTACAGGAAGGCTGGGGAAGGACTGTTTAGAAGGGCTTGGAGTGATAAAACAAGGGAAAATGGTTTGAAACTAGAGCAAGGTGGATTTAGGTTGGACATAAGGAGGAAGCTCTTTACAATGAGAACTAGAACAGGGTGCTCAGGGATGTTTTGATGCTCTGTCCCTGTAGACATTCAAGATCAGGTTCAATGTGGCCCTAGACAGCCTGATCCAGCTGGAGGTGTCCTTGCTGACTGCAGGAGGTATGTTAGACGAGATGACCTCTGAGGATCCCTTCCACTCCAATGCAATCTGTGGAGGTGTTCCTCACATTAGGATGGACTTTTTTTTTCTTCTCTTGGAAAACCAAAGTGCATCCCTGCTTTCTTTTACACAAGGCATCTCCTTAACTTGTACTTATAAGTCACTCCCTTTGAAAAACAAAGGTTACACATCAAGTGTTTAAAGTAAACTACGAGANACCAGGCTCCAGGTAGGTTGATGCCACCTCCTGCTTTCGCTCACGTTCTCTTTGCTTCTTGCAGAACAAGCAATCAACCTGACTGTGCCTTCACCACAGTAAACTCTACATGGGGAACAAATTTTATAGGCAACCTTGCACACTTCCATGTAGTTTAATTTCTGAGTGTAATAGCCCCTCTCATCCATGCGTTTGAGAGACACAGATAGGCTTAACCCCAAACCCCAAAATTTAAGTCCCAGTATTTGGACAGATTCTTATTGCTGCTCCAAGCTGCACCCACCATGAATGGCACAATGAAGAACTTCTCTTTTTTTTTTTTTCTTCAACCACAGCAATAAAAGGAAACCAGCAACAAGTGTCCCTTTACTTGCACGTGCCCAAAATTTATTCCCATTGCACAAAACCAGAGACTGCAGCAGACGAAGGAGATGCAATAATGCATCACACCCTCCGAAGGTGTCTCAGGACAAGTACAGGGTGGGAAAGCAACTTTTCATGTTCCTCAGACCTCTCTTTAAAATGGAAAACCTAAGTGATCTGTATTATTTCTATGCTAGATGATTAACAAGTACCAAATCATTCAAAAAACCCCACACGAACCAACCCTCCTGAACTGTCACTTCTACTTTAATGGCAGAGCATCAGAAGTTCATAGATGGTGAGAGATTCTGCTGCAGAGAGATTCTCCTTTGCAGAGGAGTGACTGAAATGAAGATTTTTCCATTCTACCCCAAACCGCAGCCTGTGCAGANAAAAAAAAAAAAAGGAAAACCAGCCCCAAATTAGATTCCTTGAGTACTGGTAACAGGAAAGAAATGATCATGTTCCTGGTACACAAAATACAATACACATGCTTCATTCTCAGAAAGTTCCACCTTTAACAAAATATTTAATAAAGCATCAAAGCCTTCTATTACTTCAGAAACCCACACCAGATTCAAGCATTGATATGCAATTAAAAGAAAGAGCTAATTTCTGTAAGGAGGTGCTCTACTTTTAAAGGCAGCTTTATGTAAGCAAATTTTTTTTTTCTTCCAAATTCAAACTGTAGCTGTGTGTTAAGTGAAGAGTAAAATCTCCAGCTTGGCTTCAAAATGGCAAATTTAAGTCTTAATGACCTTCACACAGCACTTTTGAACATCACATAAAAAATTATAAGCCTTTGAAAACTCTAAGTTGTGGGTAAGTAGGAAATATTTGAATAAGTAAGAATGAAGGTTAAGGAGAAGAATGATACAGATCATCACTAGGCTGTATTCAGAGAAACACATTAGATCTTGGAAAATGAGTTAATTCTTAAGAAGACCCAGATTTGTATGAGTGTGTGTTGCAGGTAGTGAGCATATGCAGAGGAATTATTACTAAAACTCCAGTAAGGACCACATTCACAAAACAGTAGTGTCAAAGCCTCTGATTCACAGACAGATTGTTTCAGCATAATGAACAATACTTAACTCCATACCTGAAGGGGCCTACGAGAAGGCTGCAGAGGGGCTGGTTACAAAGGCCTGCAGTGATAGGAAAAGGCAAAATGGTTTGACACGAGAGAAGAGTAGATTTAGATTGGATGTTAGGAACAAGTTCTGCACCATGAGGGTGGTGGAAGACTGGAAGAGGTTCCCAGGGAGGTAGTTAAGGCTCCATCCTTGGAGATACCGAAGATCAGGCTTGAGGAGGCTGTGAGCAAGCTGCTCTAGTGGAGGATGTCCCTGCTGATTTCAGGGGGGTTGGACTGGATGACCTTTGGAGGTTCCTTCCAACCCAAACCATTCTATGACTCTATATGAAGTCCTGCTCACGTCAACTGTCTCGCTCAAAGAGCTCTCCCAAAATTAACTGCACATAACACATCAGGGTCAAACTCAGTTTGTAATATCAATGTGAGCCTTAACACACCAGCTCTAAGGACTGAGGGAATACAAAGTATTTTGGAAATAAGAAAATAGCTCTTCACTGCTTGAATATGGAGGAGTAATATTTCACAGCTGCCAGTAGAATTGTCTATCTAATGTCCTGTGTAACTCCAAGAGACTGCTGACTTCAGATTCCCTGTGTGTCCAGAAATTTCAGACGCAGTTCCTAGAAGGTTTAAGTCAACACTGGCGTGGTTTATTTTCAGGCACCAGGAACGCTGTGGTTTGATAGACTTACAAATTGCAGCCTCCCCAAAATGAGATGTACATGTGTACATGCATGATAACCTCACAAACTGGATTAAAAGCCAGTCTGCTGAACAACACTACCATGCATAATTTAAGGGTGAGAAAGAAAGCAAAGAGATCCCTTTCTGTTGCAGTTCAAAGCAGAAACAAAGATTTTTGTTTCACAGCTACTGTGCTACTCCAACAGCAGGCAAGAAAAAGCCCCTACCAAATAATTTCCATGTTTCTCAGTTAGGGGCTGCCAGGTACAGTCGGGTTATCTGGGACTTTGGTAACCATAGAACCTTAATAAAGTTAACTAAGTGAGGTCTTAATTGTGACTTCCAGGGACGTTAAAGCCATGGTATCTATCAGCGTTTGGTGTATTCATTCTTTTTGTTTGTTTAGTTTGTTTTTTTTAAAATCCATTTCTACAAACTTGAAATTATTCTGAGAACAACAACTAGATTTAAAAAATAAAGAAAAAAAAAAAGGAGGAGAAGGAACAATGATGTAGTTATGGTTAATCAATACCTTCCTCACGGGAAAGTTATTTGGGCTGCAAAATACACAAAAGCAATTTAAACTCCTGAAAGGAGGATAAGCTATTATGAGCTTATGCACTCAACTTTCTGCCTAAAAATCATGTCATTTTCTACACCATTAAAAAAAAACCCCAAAACCTAACCAGACAAGATTTCTCTAGTAACCGTAACAAGTTTGGAATGTCTTTACAGCTTGGGCTCAAATCTCCTCTACAAGGTCTGCGCTTTAAATAAAGTTTGGTTTGGTTTTGGTGGTAGAGACATAGCTGCTTTGAGATATAAAAGAAAAATGTTCCACTTCATTTTAAAAGGTAATGGATCAAATGTTTTTGATGTAGCTAGTCTGACTCTATTTCATGAACTGGGACACTGAATTATTTTATTTCCTTATATTTTTTAAATTGTTGCCAAGAGCCAGACTCCCTTTATGCAGCAGGAGATGCACCTATTTTACACCAGCTAAGGAGTCAGTCTAATGATATTTTTGAAGAGACATGAATGAGCTGCACTTGAAAAAAGGATGTGGAGTAGTGAAATATAAATTTTGCATGTGGAGGTTCAGTTCCTCGATTTGAAGATGTAGCAACAAAACTTCATTCACAAGATCAGTAATTAATTATTACAGCACAGCCTAACTTCCAGTCTACCTGTGCCAACGCTCCTCAGCTCTGGGGCTGTTCAGAGTTTAAGTCCAGACCAACCCCAAATTTCGCTGTTTGATTAATAATTAGCATATTGGTTCATGTTGGTGTTTACAGCAAACACAGCAGCCTTGCTGAAAATCCTAATTATAGAATCAATAAAAATTGCAGCACGATAATTGTGCCCCTCTGTCTGAGCCAAGTCATTCATGGCTTCTCCTACATCATCTCACTGGGTTGCTCAGGCCTCTCCTCGGCCTTCTCTTACAAATATCTGATGATCATAGCAGTGAGGTCATTTCATCACTCCTTCAGAGGAAAGAGGAGAGGAAAAAAAAAAAAAAAAAAAAGGGAAGGGAAGGAAAGGAGAAAAAAAGCCGGGGGGGAGGGGAGGGGGGGCAGAAAGCAAAGCGTCTGCTAAAATCTGACTTCATTTGATTTACTTTCCAAGACTGTTTTTTATTAAATATGTTTGACTGCTATCTCTAATTAAATGTAGAATTAATTTTGGCAAACTAACCACAGATGCAGTTTATGTTCAATTTTATCAGACAGATTTATTTATAAGCTGTCAACTTCTTGAAAGACTTCATTTTGGAGCAGTTTTAAATTGCTAACAGTAGCTGTAAATGGGGCTACTGTTCTCTGGAAGACTAAAGAAGAAGTATGCTATAAATGTCCATTCCATCTGCGAGGAATCATAAAACAATCACATTCCTTTATATATTTTTTTTCTGCCCACCCCTCACTCTTTCCCCCCCACTCTCCCCCCTCCATCCTTCGGACCTTTATTAAATTAGTTCAACTCAATTAAAAATAACTTCAAAAACATTTCAGGGCCCTTTGTTTCAGGGAATACTTGGAACTCTCTGCACGGAACGTCACCCTTTTAACTAATCCCTTTTGGGGAGCGGAGGAGAATAGTGGTATTGTGACTTCAGACAGTGCTTTCAAGGGTCTCTACTGTACCGAATTGAGGTCAGAGCCAGACAATGCCCAACACCCAATAGCCATTCAGGCGTTCTTCACAACTCTATCAAACGTGTCTTTCTTTCTCGCGCGCGCTTTCTCTCGTGGCAAAGTCACAGGACAATGGAGAAAGCCTTCAGCACCATTTATGGTCACCATATTTGCACATGACAAAGTCTATTCTTCCTGGTTTGCCAATTCCGTGGTGAAAAAGAATGAAGCCTGGATAGATTTTCCCACCATTACAGTTGTTCAAACTTAGCTCAGATTAAAAACAGAAAACTCTAAAAACAACAAAAAGCCTATCTAAGAACAGTAAGTGCTGTATGAGAGTAGCTACTCCAGTCCCTGCTATTTTGGTATATAGGGAGAAGCTGCAGAGACAAAGTGGAAGATTAAATATGCCACATTATAGGCTGCATATGCATGGCTGAGTATACAGTTTAGTGCAAAATGGAAACGAAGGCTAAACCAGAAGCTCTTATTTTTCATTGTGTCATTTGCCATTAGCCGTGTTAGGAAACTCACAGTTTGAACAACAATGCAGCAGCTCGCATGCACGATTTGGTTTTGCTTGGAAAGGTTTAACTGCTTCAATTGCAAACAACAACAGCGGCAAATCAATTACTGCGCATTTGCGCTGGCTACTTGCTGCTATTTCTGAAGATGTACCTCAGAAGTTTTACTCCTTCAACAGATGAGGATGAGAGAGAGACAGAGTGAGAACGTTGCACTAGATATGGCAAGCTCGCTGCCAAAAAAGATTTTTATTTTAACTGTGTGCTCAAGATACAGTATTTTTCACAACCTAAAAAGATCTGAATGAAAATGTGCTGCTGTTTAAAAAGGCTGTTTATAACCAGTACTTGACATTTGCACTGCCTCACCCACGCACCTCCAAAACACACACATCTTTTTTTAGTTCATCAGAAATTGTGAAACCCCCCCCTGCCAGCCCCCTGCCTGACAACAGAGAGCACAGCAACCTAACCTGCAGACAGTCAAATGCCATTAAACTCATCGTTAAAGAACAGTTTCAGAGTATTCACCCTGTAACAAGATGAGGCTTTTGCTTCACTTTTACTTCTGACCTTTACAGCAAATTTTGCCCTCAGTTTTGCACCATGTTGTGTTCACGGCACTAAGCTGCTGATCCTACTCTCTCTTCCCCCAGAACTGGCCCCCAGCCTCATGATAGATCCAACTAGTCTTAGGAGCTGCTCCTGCAAGGGACAGTGTATCACTTACCCACCTCTGCCTCTCGCACTGCTGCAAGAGAGGCAGCTGTGGCAAGTAGCCTCGTGGCAAGGTGTGTTCCAACACTCCAGCTACTCCTTCTGCAAAGGTCCTGGGGATGCAGTCAGCCTTACCCTCAACATGCCCTTGCTCAGGACACTGGAGAACTACAGAACGAGGGCTTCTACTAGATGACTGGTTTCTTTTCACTTGTTCTGTTCCCACCAGGAGAGCTCAGCTGAACAATGACACTGAGCCTCCCCAGAACAGCTACCTCAAGGTACCAGCATGATGCAAGGACCCAATTCCACTGTTGCTCATAAGGAAAACAAACAAGTACTTAAATCCCAACCCACTTTACAAAAGCCCATAATCGTGGGCTTCATTTCAAGATCCTTCACCAGTATGAATATTCATTTGTATCAGAGGCTAAATGTCTAATTTAGCCTGAACTCAACAATGTATTAATGCCCAGGAGAATCTTGGGATCCATTAGGAATGAGTTACTTAACTACTGGTACATGAGATCTATGGATGGCAAGTTCTACAGAATGACAAACCACATCATTAATATATATTAAAAAAACCCAAAAAACCCAAACCACTATAGCATATTCTATTTAAACAGCAAAATGTCTGTGTTGGAGTACTGACTCATGGGTTCCAGACATGGAAAAGACAGCCAATTTTTTTAATGCCACTAAGTTGATTCCAAATTTGCTCCCCACATTTTGATTGCACTCAGACCCAGAAATGAATGAGTCAGTATCATTAGTGCATTTGATAGAATAACACTGACCTATCTGTGAGCATCATCTACAGGCCAATAGCCAAGGCTTTCTGCATACGAATGGCAGCCTATGGCAGAGCAATAAAGACACCAGGAAAACCACTTCTTGGAAATTTGCTGGTCAATAGCATTTCTTTCTGTCTTCCAGGAAAAAAAAAATAGGGAAGCACATTTAAAAAAGAATAAAGTATACAAGAATAAAAAAGAAATCCTCTTTGAAAAAGTGGTAAGACAGCATTTAACATGCATGTACTGTATTGGATCTCCCTTGAAATGGCTCAGGTAGGTAAAGTCATGCTTAGGTATTTTCACAGATTACAGAATCACTGAAGCTGGAAAAGACCTCTGAGATCATCCAGTCCAGCCCATGACTCAACACCATGACATCAGCTACACCATGCCACATCCAATCTTTTCTTAAAGACCTCCAGGGATGGTGACTCCACCAGCTCCCTGGGCAGTCCATTCCAGCACCTAATCTCCTTTCCATCAGGAAGTGCTTCCTAATATCCAAACTAAACTTTCCCTGGCACAGCTTCAGACCATGCCCTCTTGTCCCATCACAAGTTGCCTGGGAGCAGAGCCTGACCCCCTCCTGACTACAGCTTCCTTTTAGGCAGTTGTAGAGAGCAATAATGACTTCTCTAAGTCTCCTCTTCTCCAGGCTGAACACCCCTAGCTCCCACAGCCTCTCCTCATCAGACTTCCCCTCCTGCCCTCTCACCAGTCTTGTTGCTCTCCTCTGGCCCCGCTCCAGCACCTCAATATCCTTCTTGAAGTGCGGGGCCCAGAGCTACACAGAGTGGTCAAGGTGAGGCCTCTCCAGTGCCAGCACAGGGGTGGAATTACATCCCTAGTCCTGCTGGAGGCCAAGATGCCATTGGCACACTGCTGGCTCCCATTCAGCCTGCTGCTGCCCAGCACTCCCCAGGTCACTCTCAGTCAGGCTGCTCTCCAGCCACTGACGCCCCACTGCGCAGCAGTTGGGTTATTGTGGCCAAAGCATGCCATAGAATGGTTAGAGAACGCACTCCTTAGAATGGTTTAAGTTTGAAGTGACCTGAAAGATCATCTAGTTCCAACCCCTCTGCCATGGGAAGGAACAACCTTCACTAGACCAACTTGCTCAAGACCTCATCCAGCCTGGCCTTGAGCACCTCCAGGGAGAGGGCATCCATGACCTCCCTGGGCAACCTGTGCCAGTGTCTCACCACCCTCACTGGAAAGAATTTCTTCTTAATTTTCTTAACATGTTTTACTTCTGGTTACTCAATATTTATAATAAAGCCCACATATTCTTTGGGCATTTAAATTCTGGCATGTCTGTATTAGGGTTCTTTTTAGGATGCAGTAACAGCTTTTGTTTGTTACCTAGTGGGTAAGTTGGCTTTAAAATCTTCCCTGCACCCTCAAAAATGTAATTCCTTTAGCCCAACTCTTCATGAGCCATGCTTCTACTAAATCTAATGTACTTATGGAAAAAGATGTCTTCAGCAGGTTAATCCAGACCCTAGAAGAAACCCCTGCAGCTAACACTTGATCCAGCATTCAAAACAGAGACACAGAAGAAGAAAACTGCAGAAATAGATGGAGCACAGCTCTAAGGCCCTGACAAAGGGGTAGTTTTTTAGATGTTGATCTAAAATATCACAGGAGGAATCTGAAAATACTCCCTACAAATATCCAACCAGTTTTTGTTACACTGAGCCCTAGCTCACAGCTCGACCTATCTGTGCTTGTTACTAGCAATGGTCAAGTGGGAAATAAGCTGACACCTCAGACAAGAGGTGCTTAGCTGTTAGCTGGTGCTGGTGCTGTGCATACTGCGCCCTGAAGATGATTGCAGCCCTCCAGGTGACTGCCTCCTAGTTATGGCCTGACAAGCTGAAAAGCTTCGCTCTGGAAAAAGCCACTGTTGGGTGAGCTGAGAAAGTACCACTCCTGGAGAAACTGCTGAATCGACTGAATTTGATATTATTTATTTTTATAATCAGAAGCTAACGCGAACCACATTCATATTCCAATCACTTGTGTTTTAAAAAAGGATGCAACAAATTAAAACCAATTACAAGTGAACTAAATAAAGTCTACAGTCCCTCATCAAGACTGTAACTGTTTTTAGATCTCAGATTTAAATCTCTTGTTTCAGACCCAACTCTCCTTGCCATTACAAAACAGTGTTTAACAAGTGGGAGTAGGGAAGAATGAGAAGTCCAGCTTTGCCTTTTGGTAGGGGATCTCCTTTTATCTTCAAGATTTTTTTTCCCCTATCACCTGAAGTGCACATCATTAGCAACACAACCGGCTGCTTGAACTAACATCTGATGCGAGGACACAGGGCACTGATGAGCTTTAGGCCAAAATTCATCATGCCTTTCTGTAGCTGCATATATGCAGGCTAATTAAAGCATCGCTGGAAACCCCCCCTCTGTCCTTTACAGCTCATTTCCTACAGGTATCTGAAGGACAGTTAGGCTTCTATGAAAAGGCTGGGGCCAGCTCGCAGCAAGGAGGTTGCTTTTCCACCTTTCTTACTCTGTCCTGGAGGAGAAAAAAGTCACCTGGGGACAGGCAGAGGGAGCAAGAGAGAAGAGCCTGGATAAACTATGCCTGCGCAGCTCCCGAGGAGTCTCCATCAGAAGCAGCACCCTGGCTGATGCTTAGCCAAGTCCCTCAGGTGATGGAAAGAGACTGTTCTTGGTCCTTCACACTGAACTGTGGACAGTTTGTTACATGAGAAGGAGTCACAGCATTGCTAGACTTAAAGCAGTGCTGAAAGGGAGAGCCTAAAGCACTTAGGCAAGACGTGTTTATAAGCCAGATGTTCTATACTGTTTAACCTAACTTTTCTGAGTGTTGTCTATACTTTTATCTTTAAAACATATACACATATGTAAAAGTAAAAGAAAGTCTATTACTTTAAGAAAAACCTGGACACAAAAGACTTTTCTATCCCTCTGGAAAGCTTACCAAAGTCAAGCCCTCCCCAAACTCACCGAGTCGGTCCCATAAGAGGCTGGATGCCAGGTAAGGCTGGGCACTGCAATGAGAGGGCTGTGGGGCAACATGCTGCCCACTTCTCAGCACCAACAACCTGGGACCCAGCAGACAGGGCCAGTGTGGGAGAGGTTCAGTCTCTTCAGAGACCAAGTGGGTGAACTCTGATGCTCTTCTACCAGGTGAAACATCCAGGCACCTCTGTGAGCCTCGATAGCGTTGGAGTGGGTGCTAGTTAGTATTTCAAGGTTACCTGACCACCTGTAGGCCAATTGCTGTTTTTAGCAGAAAGAATCACTCCTATGATGTCTTGAAAAACACTGCCAATTCCAGAGGTAGGAACATTACGTGAGAATAACAGGGAATGAACCATATTTTCCTTTAAGCTTCTTGTAATTATCTACTTAGAGACACCTTGGGAATGACTGCAATGGAGTAAATTTTTATTGCTCTTTTAAACTCGGGTTAGAGCTATGGCTTTGCTGTTATGGAATTCAGGCACCTCTCTTTCTGACATGCCCTTTCTGCAGAGAAAATAAAAAAAGCAAAACAACCCACTGTTTTGCCTAAAACAGAGTCAGCAAAATCTAAGAGGATGTCACACACTGCCAAGAAAGATAGATAGGCAGACACATTGATTGATGTATTTTTTTTCCAATCTGTCTATATCCACAGCGTTAGCACAGCGTGGAACACAGAGACACCTTTACACTCATTCGCGTGCAATAGAGTGACACATGAAGAAAGGTACACTCTAACTTTACTTGTTAAAAGTGAAAGGACATTTCTGAGTGTCAGAGGCATATATAAATTCACCACCCAAGCTAGACCAACATGACTTGCAAGCCTTCACAATTAGAAGGCTTAAACTTACTTTAAACTGCTTTTCCTCCACTAAGGTTCATTCCTTTGCAGCAGGGACAGGCTACCAGATCCAGATAGGCACCAACAATACCCTTTACTTGGCACTGGCTCAGCCTGGCAGCCTATTCCATTTCAACAAATCATTTGTATCTGAGGACTTAAGTACTTGTATATATATAAAAACATGTCAACACACCTGATGTTGGAGCCTGACTCTTGGACAGCACCAGGCTTTCAGAGAAGCTTCATTTCAGTGCCCCGTTGCACTGAAGACATCACAAGTCCATAAGGGAGGCAGGACCAGTCTCTAGTTAACATACATGACTTTATCAGTTCATTTTATGAATCCTGAGGAGCTCTTTTTGTGCTGCTGGATAATACAATGCGGTTCTCGTTCG
>WBNM01027539.1:0-44219 GCA_013399055.1 Ramphastos sulfuratus | reverse complement strand
GAGGGCAGAGGGCGAGCGAGGGCAGAGGGCGAGCGAGGGCAGAGGGCGAGCGAGGGGAGGGCAGAGGGCGAGCGAGGGGAGGGCAGAGAGAGGAAAAAAAGAAAAACTGGTGGGGGAGGCCAGGGAAGAGGAAGATGAAAGGGTTCCCAATACGTCTATTGTAAAGATAAATTAAAAGTTTGTGATGTTCTTAGTCTCTTGAACAGTGCCTACAAAAGACTACAGCACATTATATAATTCTGTCTTCAGAGCAAGCNGAAAATAAAAAAAGCAAAACAACCCACTGTTTTGCCTAAAACAGAGTCAGCAAAATCTAAGAGGATGTCACACACTGCCAAGAAAGATAGATAGGCAGACACATTGATTGATGTATTTTTTTTCCAATCTGTCTATATCCACAGCGTTAGCACAGCGTGGAACACAGAGACACCTTTACACTCATTCGCGTGCAATAGAGTGACACATGAAGAAAGGTACACTCTAACTTTACTTGTTAAAAGTGAAAGGACATTTCTGAGTGTCAGAGGCATATATAAATTCACCACCCAAGCTAGACCAACATGACTTGCAAGCCTTCACAATTAGAAGGCTTAAACTTACTTTAAACTGCTTTTCCTCCACTAAGGTTCATTCCTTTGCAGCAGGGACAGGCTACCAGATCCAGATAGGCACCAACAATACCCTTTACTTGGCACTGGCTCAGCCTGGCAGCCTATTCCATTTCAACAAATCATTTGTATCTGAGGACTTAAGTACTTGTATATATATAAAAACATGTCAACACACCTGATGTTGGAGCCTGACTCTTGGACAGCACCAGGCTTTCAGAGAAGCTTCATTTCAGTGCCCCGTTGCACTGAAGACATCACAAGTCCATAAGGGAGGCAGGACCAGTCTCTAGTTAACATACATGACTTTATCAGTTCATTTTATGAATCCTGAGGAGCTCTTTTTGTGCTGCTGGATAATACAATGCGGTTCTCGTTCGTGGTTTGATAGCATCCAAAGAACTTTTGGACTCACATTAATGTTTCTGGAAAGCATCTATTACAGGAGACCTTATAAATATAAATTAATCTGATCCCCTGTAGAGAAAACCCATAAGATCATGAGTCCACTTAATAACACAAAGGGGATACCTGAGCATAAGTATAAAGATATATTAGCACTGTTTTCTTTTTTTATGAGAACAATTTAGTTTTCCCCTGTCCTTCCAGCCAGATTTGGCTTGTGTGATATTGAAAGAGAAAAATCGTATAGTTTCAGAATGGTTGACAAGCTGCTTTAGGCATTATATCTGAAAGCAAATCAGCAGTAGCAAGGAAATTGGCACTTATAGAGAGAAAAAATTACAAGACATTGAAATATCTGTACTGGAGATGTATNGACTGATTTTCCTCTCCCTCTACTCTGCCCTGCTGAGATCACATCTGGAATGTTGTGTCCAGTTCTAGGCCCCTCAGTTCAAGGACAGGGAACTGCTTGAAAGAGTCCATCTCAGAGCTACAAAGATGCTGAAGGCAGAGGAACATCTCCCTGCTGAGGCCAGGCTGAGGGAGCTGGGGCTCTGTAGCTGGGAGCAGAGCAGCCTGAGGGTGACCTCAGTCACGTCAGCGAGGTGTGTGGGAGTAGGTAGCCGCTTCTGTTTTATGCTGTTTTTCCCTCCCTCTGTATTTCACTGTGCTTCTTCTGCAAACAGGCTAACCATGCATTGTATTTTCAGATTAATTAGATTATTAGCTAAGGTAATTATGCATTGTGATTACAATACCTTATGTTATATTAAACTCTTATCTCTTTATCCCAGCCCTGAGTTTTGTATGTTACTTTTTCCCTCGCTCTTGTGCTGGGGGAGCAGGCAGGTTGG
This sequence comes from Ramphastos sulfuratus, assembly GCA_013399055.1. Taxonomy (NCBI): domain Eukaryota; kingdom Metazoa; phylum Chordata; class Aves; order Piciformes; family Ramphastidae; genus Ramphastos; species Ramphastos sulfuratus. Next base: position 42,352 of record WBNM01027539.1, on the reverse strand, counting down.
TCCTTGGACTAAACCATTACATCCTTCCTACCTTCTCTTATCTCCACTTCTCTTCCATTTCGGTTCTAGTCTTCTTGTCTACCAATATTAACTCACAATCTTCAACATTCAAGACTGAATTTTTCCCTTTACTTACACAACTCTACCTGAGCATAGGTCAAAAGCACATTAGGTAGACACGTATAGACAGACTCAAAGCCATGGCAAAGGCACACACCAGACTCGGAGACAATAAGCTGGGAAATTGTCTTTGCTTCATTGCTGTGAAGTATTAGGACTGTTTGCATAAGGGCCTACCACTTTTTTTTTTTTTTTTTTCCTAATGGGTGAATCAGCATTTTCTCTAAAATCACCCAAGATAAGAATAGTAAACAAACAAGTATGAGAGAGTAAAGTCAGAACAAAGGTCCACCTTGCCCAGGATCTTCTTTAGGAAAGTGGCTAAAGCAGACGTCTATGGAATAGCAAATTAAAATAAATCAATAAATATGCCTGAGGCAGATACTCAACACTTTACAGTCTAATAACAGGAAGTGTTTGACAACTTCAAAAATATTTTTCTTCTGTAGCACCCTATAAAGCTTAGCTACATTCACAAAATTCCACTGGAGAGACTGCAATTGCAGAGATCAGACAACACCACAAAGTACAAGGAAACAATGAGTTCCTCAAGTAACACAGACAACAATGGTTCTGCTACATCATCTACCTTTCCAGGCTGTCATTCCTGCTACTTGTGCAAAAGATACTGGTAAAAGTTTTGATTTTATCAAAACTTGCCCCTCCCCAGGATACACTTCACTATCTGGAAGGGACTTATGGGTAGGCTGGGGAAGGGCTCTTTTGAAGAGTTTGCAGTGATGTGATGAGGGGCAATGGCTTCAAACTGGAGCAGGGTAGATTTAGGTTGGACATAAGGAAGAAGTTCTTTACGAGAGTGGTGAAATACTGGAATGGGTTGCTCAGGGATGCATTTGAGGCCCTGTCCCTGGAGACGCTCAAGATCAGACTTGATGTGGCCCTGGGCAGCCTGATCTAGTTGGAGGTGTCCTAGCTGACTGCAGAAGGGGGTTTGGACAAGATGACCTTTGAGGGTCCCTTCCAAGCCAATGTAATCTGTGACTCTTGTCTTTCTCTTCCCATACAATTCATGCAGAGTTGGTTTTAAAGAGCCAGGTCTGTTCTTCAAAGAAAGAAGCCTTCTTGTGGTTTTGTGTTCTTACATGGAAAATGCAAATTTACCCAAGTTGGTTAAGTGTTATAACTGCAAACCTGTACTACTTTTGCCATTAGGAGGTTTCCTAAAGCCTCAGGTTCTTGGTTAACCTAGAGTGACTTCTGACTGACCCTGGCTCACCCTGCAAAGCAATGTACTTGTCAACATTTACTATAAATCATTGAATCTTCTTTAAAATAAATTAAGGGGAAAAAAAACCCACATATAAGAAATGAGGGAGAAATGGAGCAAAAAAATGAGAGGGAAAGAAACTGTATATAAAATAAAAACAGAGAGGTCAGAAAAAAATTAAGCACTTGTAGTCTCAGCAGTGCTGTGGACAACTCCTCCAGCGGCTGCTTCTCCACAGATGCTCACATAAAGCACCTGAGTTCTGTGAGATGTGACATGGCAGGGGCATGCCAGTGTTTGATACCACACTGGCCACTGCTCTGTGCATTCAAAGGAGAAACATGTTAGAAATATTTGGAAAGAAAAGAAGAAAGGCTAAGCAGGGCAAAGAGCAGATGAAGCAAAAACAAGTGAGTCCTGCCAGCATCCCTCTCACTGGTCACTCAGTTTTACGAAGACAGTGAGCAGTCTTAGAAAGAAAAGGTGAGAAACATCCAATGAAAAAGCAGATTTATGAGTTTGGTTGGGTTTTGTTTGTTTGCTTGTTTGTTTTGATTTTTTAAAACCCCATATCTCAGCCAGGGAGCCTGCCAGTATAAAGCCCTGAGTTTTTGTTTTCCACAAAGTTTGGGCGCTCAGGCTGTAAATGCCCTGCCTGTGGTTGCAGTTCTTCCCCTATCATACCACAGAGCTGCTGTTGGTCCAAATTACAGGGCAAGTATCAGCTGGTGAAGGTCAGCTCAAAGATCTGGACTTTGTATTTGCCAGCAGTTCCCGAGTGGTTCTCTGTGCACTGGGAATGTCAGGCTTTGTTTCAGGAAAGCAGCACTGTCACCAGCATGACACTACTGACTCCCTAGCAAGTGGTACTGCAAACATGCAGCCACGCGAGTGCCCGAGAGGCTCTCTATTGTAAGGTCTTGCCCAAGCCAACTCTCAATAGCTACTTCTGTCAACAATTTTTCAGAGCAGGCAATATGTAAAGCTTTTCTACCAGGATCTGAATTAAGGTTCCCAGGGACTCCAAGAGTTTGAAGCCTGTGATCTGCAACACATTTATGAAAAAGGAAAAAAAAAATCCCGTTGCACTTTATGAAGTTGATGTTGATCACTATGGTTATGCTAACTGCAAACTGCTGTCATTAGTACTACACTGGCTAACTGCAAACAATTGAACCAAGGGAACTGGACAGGAAAACAAACAGGAAATGAAGGGAAAGAGAATATTATTTGTTAGTAAGAGTGTCCTGGAGGAAAGAGTAGAAAAGTTATTGAGTGAAGAATGCCTCCTCACAGTCTGAATGCAGGCTGGCAAAGCTGATTCTTTCCAGGGCTGAACACAGGCTCAAAGGGAATAGTAAAAATCCAGAGCCTTAACAGAGAGGGTAGTTGGAGAGATATTGGAAGGGGACTGAGGAAGGCTACTCAAGGGGCTCTCTGCTTCTCTTGATTCTAGGTCAGCTGGGGTTCACCTCAAACTTTTAACAGTTTTGTCTGCTTGTGGTTTACCTTTCTGTGTCAAAGGAATGCTTTGCTTTTTAAAAGCTGCTCTGAACCACTTTAAACAGAAGCTGGTGTTGGAAGTGAGAGAAGGAGAGCAGCATGTAAACAAGACAGCTCCTTGTTTAAAAAGAGGTATGCAGGCCTGTCAGTGAAGTCTTTTTGTAAGACTATGAAATAAGAAAACTTCAACTCAAAGATTTTTCCAGGAGTCTACACATACTTCTGTAGATTTATATGTACACTAAAAACAACACAGAACAAATATAAATCCAGACCTGACCTTTGTGGCTTTGTCCCATCCTTAAAAGCGAAACCATGGAAGCCCCGAACAACTTCCGGTTTTGTCCACGCAAACCTTGAACTGTGTGATGTGAAAGGAGGTCCCGGGGGTCCAGCCAGGCACCTGAACTGAGCGAGTCAGTCTTTTGAGGCCAGCTCTTCACTCCCACACTCTTGGTTTCTATTTCAAAACTTTCAGAGTCTGTGAGATACCTTCTATCTAACAGTGGTTGTGCCACCAACTTTATTCTCTATAATCTCTCCCTACTTTTCCTGTGTAAGAGTCTTAAATGAAGTTTGTTCCAGACTATTAACCTATGACAGAAGACTGCAGAGATAAGATTTCACTGACATATAGAACAAAGAAAAAGAAAGGGTGTGAAAATTGCAATGACAAGGTTGCCTTGGTAGTTTGGGAAGTATGAAATGAAATTAAATAAAATATCTGACAAACGTCTGGGTAACACAGGTTCTGCACTAATCACTTTGATTGAGTCACTCAGAACTGCATTTAATAGCAAGTACAAAAAAAAAATCATTTAGAACCCCAAATCTTTTCACTGCAACTGTTCTGCTTTAAAGAATAAATTATATAAGCCCTGATACAAAGACCTATATTCTCAAACTGCAGCATTTCTAAACCAGGCAAAGTAAATATTCCATTACACAGAAACCAATTCAGATTAGATCTATAAAAGGAAAAGTGATGGCACCAGGGAAGCTACCTACAGAACAGTTAAACTGATCAAATGAGTCTTGTGGGTTAGACAGAATCAAGCCATATTTTGCCTGTGTGCCAAAAATAATCTTTCGTCTTTGGTTGGGCAAGAAGTTTTCATATATTTTGAAGCAAAGACAGTTTTAAGCTCAACATGCCGCAACTCTGCAGAAAAAGGAGGAGGACTGAAATTAGAGCCAGACTGAAGGGAGTTATTTTCATACTTGCTGTTGTTGAGCAGGAGCAAAACATCAAAAGCAAAACCAAGGAAAAAAATGTAGAGGCTTGCATACAAATATCATCCTCTGTGGAGAGTCTTTACTAAAGTGCCTGTGGTAATGCCTACTTTGACACCAACTTGGCAAAAGTGTAGAACTCTATTTCCTTCTGCACAGTTTAGTTTAATACAACCGTGAGCACAAACTCAACACGGTGCTCACATTTCCCCCACGTTGTTGTGTCTTAGCTCCTATCCCAGTGAGTGACACCCATTCTTTCTGCTGCAAAGCAGACAGAAGTTACAGATTATCTAATCTGCTAGCTGATGTCCTTCAAATCTTGCTGGAAACTCTCCTCAAGGGGACCCCCTGCCCCCAGGAGTATACACCAGGGGCAATGGGATGCTTCAAGGATTTGCAGTTCCTTCTAAGGGGTGCTAAGATATCTGTGCTCCTTTTGCATCCTCAGAGTTTTAATGTACTCAAACTTCTGCTCTACTTACTTTATGTGCCAAGTTGTCATACACCAAATATATGGAGCCCTATGAAAAAGCATATGAAAGCAAAACTGACAAAGTATCTGCAAAGCAAACAGGGCAGGAGAAAATTCTACACTGTTTGTTTTCACTAGAGTCAGGAACACAATCTTTTGCTTCAGATAAAAAAAAAAAAGGCTAAATGAATGGCTCTTTTTTTTTCCCATTGTTGTTTATGACCATAATTTAGCAATGCATTTACTAGCTGTTATAATCATCAAACAGGCCTTGACAATTAACAAAGAGACCATGAAAATGAAAGTAGTGAAATGGAAATGAATCACAGCTTCCCCACAGCAGAAAACATCTTTCTGAAGAAAGACAGACTAGAATGAACACTACTCCAAGTAAATTACATATTAATTAAATGAATTAGCAGTGTTACTATTGTCCCACTTGGCTACTTGCATGCATTTTACAAAAGCACTCTTGTGGCTTTATGAGTTTCTGCCTTTTCACCACATACTTGTGTAATGCCTGGTTATTAACTGGGAATCCTATTTCCAATAGCTATGAATGACAGCAAATCCCTCTATACATCCCACAGCAAATCAACTTTACACAACCAACCAGCAGTTATTCTGAACAGCATGGCTCCCTCATGCCAACCTCTCTTACTTTCAGCAGTGGTTCTGCATAGTGCTGCTTTTATATTGCAAGGAACAGGAGAATACTGTACCTTGATGTCACGGGTTAGCCAATTCAATCTGCTCCTGACATTCAACCTCATGCTGCTGTCACGCCAGCCTCACAATGGAAGTACTGCCTGGAGCAAAGGCTCATGGGGCTTGTAGTTCAGACTGTGACATGAGAGGCTTCCCGCTCTAGTTGCTGCTTCTGGTTTCTGGGTTGGTGGAAATGTTCTGTCAGCTGGCTTCTGCTGCTGCTTCTGCTGTTGCTGTGCTTTTCTGTGGAGCAGGCTAAGATAATTGTGCATTGCAGTCATCTCAGTAAACTCCTTATCTCAACCCAGGGCTCGTTGTGTTACTTTTCCTCCACCTGTGTGTGTGTGTTGGTTTGTGAGGGCAGACTGCTAATCTGGGACAGATAGACAAGGAGAGTATGTTCCTCCTGCTTTGCTTTGTGAACTCCCTTTTAGACCACAGCAGTGAGTTGGGCTGACTACATGTAGAGGCAGTATTTTTAAAGGCAGAATGTAAAGCTGGGTTCCCAATTTCATGTTTCAATATAATCCTCAAGATTCTAAAGCGTTCAGTAACTTCCCAGGAACTCAGAGCACCAATCTGAACAGCTATATGGATTTGAGGACCTGCTTGTCCAGCAATTAATAAATAAATAAGCAAATAAATAAATAAATCTTCATTTGGGAAAACCAAAAACACATCTCTCAAGTTCCCCTTCTCCCTCTGAGTAAGACCCTGCAGACAACACAGAGGGCCTCTAGAGCACCAGAGTACCGCAATGGGCACGTGCTGTATGGCTGAAGGTGTGCCAAGAAACACCTGGTGGGGTAAGACAGAGCAGTCCATGGGCTCCAGGAGTCAAAACACTGGATGCAGCTGGTCTGGACCCTCTATGGTCTGCTGGCTATACTGCTGCATTGCAACCAATTGGAAAACAGAACTACAGCTGTAGATGAGCACAAAGTATTATCAACCCAATGCTCAGTGCTTGACAACTGAATGTAGAGTTTTGCTCTCTGTGCTTTTTGTAAGAAGTTCTTATCATTTGAGGCAAGAGTTACACAAACCCAAATTAAATTTCAAGTGTTTAAAATATGCATTGTGTTCACAAGAACTTTCTGCTTAAACACACAGTCACATCTAAATTAACTACAGAGTAGCAAGCAACCTCCTTCTATCTGTCAGTGAGACCCCTTGCATCATTGCTGAAGTGCCAAATGGATTCTTTGTGGTCTTTGAATAGGAGAGTATATTATATTAAAGAATCTGACTTCAGGACCTTTGCACATGACAACGATCAGATATTTAAAGGGACTGACCTTAAAGAAAATGTAAGAAAACCTGGGGCCCTTGTAAAAGCTGTGGCCTTATTTCCTTGGTTTGTTGTCAACAACTTGTCAACATCAAAGGAAATATCAAACCAGCATTTGGAAGCAAAGGAAACAAATACAACCAAATACATAACTCGGGATAAATTTTCAAGCATTGTGGTTTCACAGCTGACAATTTTCAAAGGGAAACTGGCCAGCTGATTTTGAGGAAATGGGTGGTCCAATTACTAATCTGCTCAAACAATTTTAATTCCAAAACATTGCTAAAAATCATTCTCATAACGGAGCAAACATCTAGCATCAAAAAAACTTCCAATAAAACCCCAGCAACAAAGAGATGCTCCCACTAAAAGAGGCACGAGAAGCCTTACCCTTTCAGCTACCCATCCTGCAAAAAAGGGGCTTCCTCTGGATGAGCTCAAATTAAGACAGAACACACTGACCTACTAAGCATTTAGTCCCAGCTTAAGCTGAGCCTTATGTTCTGCACTTTATTAGCGCACACTGCACTTCTCTCTGCGGTCGTGTTCTTGGCATCAATGTAGTCACAAATCACCATTGTTTAAAATTATTAAAGGCCTTTCTGCACCAGTATTATTATTAGCATTTGGGTTTAAATGAATAGTCTGCCATTTTTCAGCTACAGTCAAATAAATGAGACTCCAAATTCTGCTGGGAAAGGAAACCCCACACTGTCTCACTTGAATAGAAGGCCAACATGCATTTTTGGCTGTGCCTGTCACTTTTCCCTGACTTGATACAGAAAATTCAAATGCCTACAGACTAATTTAAGTGGGAGCATAATGCATTAAAAGATTACTTGTGGGATGCTGACATTCAGATACAAACTTCACACCTTCACTTTATCCTCACGATGCAGCAAAATACAGTCCTATGTCCTAAAACTCAGCAAACTCCAGGGAAGCTTACCAGGGCTTGCATTGTGCAGCTCAACTCTCCTATGTAATTTCTGCCTATTCCATAGGAAGGAAATTTGTGCGCAGAGAGCATTTGTTTTAAACACTTTCTGAGGTAACACTGCCGGCATATTTTCTCAGTAAACCACGTCTGAAAGTAGGTAGCAGAAGAGTGGCTAAGTGTATTGTGATAGGGTCAGTCCATCTTCCAGTCTTTGACCCCAATTCTCAGTTGAGGTTGATGAGAGCAGAAAGGAAATTTCCACTTTTCCCTCCAGGAACAGCAAAATATTTAGCAGTACTTCAGACAGTTTGCTCTTCCTCTTAGACAACAAACACCAAGCACCATCAGAGGAGTATTTACATGATGGACAAAGTGATCTGAACTTCAGGGACCAACTGACAAATTGTGTTTCTGTTTTACATTTCAATAGACAAAATGCTAAAGAAAGAAGCCATGTGCACTATATACAAAGAAATTCAGGACTCCCAATGTAAACCTTGCTTCATCAGATAACTTAGCTCTACAGTTAAAGTAATCCCCCCTCCCCCCCCCCTTTTTTTTTAGTGTTCTGAATGTGTTACAATGATGTATTTCATATGTATAAATTACCTCCTGCCTCGTAAGGTTATCGTAAAAATGAGATCTTGCTCCAAGCAAACTGAGGGATAAAGGAGACAACAAGAAGAAGGAATATCAGCCCTTCCATCTCCCTGTATAAACAGTTTGAATAGCCTTCTGCATTTCAAGAGTTCTTGTCACTAGTGATCTTTAGGATCTTGTAGCCGAACTCTACACTTCAGCAATGAGGACATCCAGTGGCAATCACCAGCTAACTTATATGATGCAAGCACTTTCTGCAAGTCTGAATTTGATATCTGAGACTATTTTTGTTTTATTCACACCCGCATGGGATGAATAATATCCTTTCTCTTGTTAGGTGACTGTTTTTCTCGAGCTAAATTGCCTATTGACTCTAGCCTGAAGCTAAGCAAAAAGGGCAGATAATACAGCAGAAGCCATTAAATAATGTATTTTTTGCCTATCATTAACATGAGTACCACGTGCAATTTCAAGCCCTAAAGGAAAGCTGTAACCATTTCTGACACTGGTGTACAGCAATTGCCGATGAAGACTGACTGCTCCGGCAGCAGCTCTGCTTTAGAAGGTATTTTCTGCATTAAAATACCTGGACAAAGAACAATTATTTTCTACCACAGTGAAGGGTAATTCTACTGCTATTCCATAAAAGAGGAAACTAAGGCAGAGAGCTGAGGCTGCTTTGCGAGTTGAGGGACGAAGGGGATTAAAGGGACTTGTTCAGCTCCATCCCAGCCACAACTGCCAAGGACTGTGCCACACTGCAAGGGTGCAAGGTGAGGGGAGGTTGGCAGGACGCATGCTGCCTTTTCATAACTATACACTTTTCTGGATGCTCGGAGCAAGTCCCTGCTCAGCGCTGTTGCTAGGATTGTTTTCAGTGGAGGGAAGTCAGAAGTTTCGCGTCAGACAGACGCATTCGTTCCTCGGTACCCGCCTTGCTAATGAAGACGAGAGGAGGGATTTGAGTCACTCTGAAGCAGTCACCGCTTGAAATTGTCCCCAAAGGGAGCCTCTGAAAAGAGTTACTGCTTCTTTAACCTAACCGGAGGCAAGACCTTGATAGGAAAGAAGGACAGAGCGGCGACCGCCGAGGGAAGAAAAGAATTGAAAACAATTAGCGTGTTGATGTCAGCTTAAAGAGGGTCACAGAGAGATCAGCTTTCCCTGCATCTGTTCTGTAATTAAAAAGAGAAAGGTGCCAGTGTCCACTACTCATCACTATGGCAACATTTAAATGCCACACAGCTGGAACTAGCAAGCCGCTGGCTGTGGAGAGAGACGAGGCAGCAGCAGAGCAGGTAGCACAGGGCCACCAAGGGGTGGGCGAGGCCCCCAGCAGGACGCTCAGGAGGCTCTCCCAGCCCGCGGGAAGCGTCGCGCACGTCCGTACGGGCACGCGTGACAGCCCCAGCATCACTTTGGCTGGCAGACAGCGAGGAAAGCCCTCCTGAGATGAAAGGCCAGAAAAGTCGTACAGGGAGAAGGCAAGATGAGGATTGAGGGGAGGCAAGAGCGAGGAGGGGTTTCAGCAGGTTTCCGCGGTGGTCGTGTGCCAGTCACCCTCTGCCGACGGCTGCCTGTGATCGTCAGCGCAGTCGAGCTGCCCCTGCCGCGGCTGCTTATCATCTTCAGTGCTGATTTAAGTCACTACAAAAATATTTGCCAAAACTTTTGTTCGATTTGTTCTAATAATAGTTATTACTTTATTTCTTCAATTAATTACAGACAGCTGCACTCCCTGCTTTTTCTATTCCCTCTTGAAATACTTCTTGCATTATCAGCACTGACAAGAGCTTTGTCCACAGAGACGTGGGTCCTTTTCCCTCCCCCTTTCTGGTTTCAGTAATTATTTTTGTGATTGCTTGCATCTTCTTCAAACCACAGTACTAAAATAACCACACACGAATGATACCAGACCAAAATAATATCAGTGCAATTAGAGCAAAACATGTCTACTATGTTTTCCAAATTAACACACAGTCCTGCAGAAGAGACCCTATATTATACCCTAGAATTAAAAATGTCTAGGTACTTTATTCCTTGAATACTACTGAACATTAGTTCTTCTCTTAGCTTCAGACCTGTCCGTATCAGAAGCAATTAGGCTGCGTGTGTGTACGCGCAAGCCTTGGGAGCCTTCACCATTCAGAGCCTGGGGACTCAAGGAAAAGGGAATGAGATTCACTGTGTCCCAGCCTAGCACAGGTCCTTCTGTTCTTGTATTTCCAGACACAGTTTCAACATCTTGCCTTTTAAATATGCCAATACTTCAACAAGACTATGGAGGTGTATATGACACTACATTATGTGAACAAAGCAGAAATGATATTTCCCTCCAAAATGACCTGTTAAAAGCCCCTATTAAACCAGGTAAAGAATCATGAACAATTGAGTTAATGACTGTGTGAAATATATGACATATTCAGCTAGGCAAAGAAATGTCCTATTAACATAGATGTTTTTAATGAGCTATTTTAACTTGTACCTGGCCTCTCAGCCTAGATGTCCTGGTCATTTATTTCTGATCCTGTAAAAAACTCTTGGATCTAATCCTGGGTTAGCTCACATTCACTGGCTGTGGCTATTAGACCATATGCAGCCATCAAAACAAATCATTTAACTCCTAGTCTGAGTGTGCCATATTTAACCTTCCAAACAAATGAGGGTGCATCAGAAGCTGAAACATAATGAAGTATAGCATTTATTTTTATTTAAAGGGCTGCCGTAGTTATAAACTGTTGGTGGTTTTCTGACTATGCACATGTAGGTCCATTACTAATACTACACTGAGCAATTGTTATTCACTGGCAAAGACTTAGCAGAGACTCTTAATGCACAGTCCCACTGAGACAGATCACTCTTATGCTTTGAGTCACCTCAAGATTTCCAGCTATTACTTATGAAATAAAGTGTAGGGGAAAATACACAACACAACTTGTGTTTGAACAAGTAAGATCATACTTGCGCTGAAAGAAAGAACAGAAGAGAATCTAGCTCCATTGACATCAGCTGGGAAAAGGTCATGGATTTTAGCAAGACTAGGAGTGTAGTAGTTCCACTGAGAAATTATCTATAGCATAGTAAATGGAAATTCAGTGACTCTCTGAAGCAGCTCTGGCACTGTATATTGGTAGAGTTGGCCTTTTTTATAGCATAATCCTCCAGCCCTACGGCCCTCAGGCTGCTGGGGCAGTATGATCTGTGAAGTTGATTGAAAAGACGGAAAGTTTATACTACAGCTTTTGGCATTTTGATCTCATGACAAATACTGCTTGAAGTGACTAAGCAGGCAACTACAGGATGATCACGAAAGATAAATTATCAGAGGATTTTCAGCCCTGCTCTGGCCCAGACCCTACAGAGGGTGAGTTAGTCTCAACTGCCTTTCCATAAGGATGCTGAGTGGACAATCAGGAGGACACGAATTAAGTCTCATACCTATTTCATACAGTCCATTTCCTGTCAAGCCCCTAAATGTCAAATCATTGCTACTTCTCTGTCTGCAAATTCATAAACAGAGAAGACTTTGATGCACACCTGTGCTCTAAACCACTGACACCTCACATATAATTGTAACTTAGGAAAAACTGTACCAGTCCACAGACCTACTCAGGCCAGCTCTGGCTTTTGTCTTATGCAGTGCCAGAAGAAGATGGTAAGGAGAAAAAACAAAACCATTGCCATCACAGGGCACCATACTCTCCTACTCTCCAAAAACTTGCTGGTGGCTATGGAATTTTTCTTCCACACATTTGTCTAATCCCTTTTTTGACCCATGCTGTTGGTTTGTGCAAGTGACATCTCACAGCAACAAAACTGACAGCATAACACATTGCAAGCAAAAGCAGTTCCAGCTAGGTGATGTGCTGGAACCTGTTGCTGTCACTCAGTACTAGAAGAAACATGACCAAGCATTTCCTATTCATTTTCTCTGGACCCACTCACAAGTTTAGAGACTGCCACCATTTCTTTCCTGCAGGATAGGATCTCAATCTATTCTTCTTCATGTGGAAGTCACTTTATACAGATGATTTTAGTTGCCATCCTTCTCTACATATTTTTTTTCCTTTGGAGATGAAGAGAGGTGACAGAAGGACCAGAAAAGAATAGCCTTCCATGTGTGGCTGACCCGTGGATACAACACTAATGGCAGAATAACAACTTAAATACGGTGCCACAATACTGTTGTCTATTCCCTTCCTAATAAATTCTTAGCATACTAGTTGGTACTAGGCATTGAGCCACTTCTGAGGGGTAAGCTGCTTTATAGCTCATCACTTTGCATGCAAGATTAGAATGTTTCCTCCCATGTGTCTTACTTCACAATTCACACACATGAAGTTTTACCTGTCAGTACCTTGACCAGTCACTTACTGAGTAATCTATTAGCAGCTGAAACCTTTTTTTCAATTTTCTTTTTACTGACCATTTACTACATATTGAGCAACAAGTCTCCTAACAGCACAGACATCCTGTGAGCCTACATTCCTTACGCTGTTTAAAATGTCTATTTATTCCTGCCCTTTGTTTCCTACTCTTTAGCCAGTTATTTTGCTGTAAAGACTCTTACTCCTTATCTCACAACAGCTAAGTTTTTCCAGGAGCCTTTGGCGTGGGACCTGCTGAATGCCTTTTCAAATTACATTAGATAATACTAGGATCTCTCCTTGACTCATCTACAAAACTGCAGTCATCTATAAACCACAATTTCTGTTAAGAGAAACCACATGAACTCCACATGACAGATTTATCTTTGCATTTACTAACCCTATTCTTCACCATTGTTTCCTTCAATATGGTCTGGTGTCTGTTCTGGTGTCCATTTCCCATCTGAATTCTTTTAGAGTTTGTGGGTGAATGCTGTTTGTTCCTGGCAATTTGATACTCCACACTTGGTTGATTTATTCTGTCCTTTCCTTCTGACACTGGAAATGAAGGCTGATCCCATGATACATCCCCCACCCCTCATTTTCCCAGGGTTTTGGCAGACAAGATCCAGAGTATTTTCTGTCAGCAGTACAAGCACATTTGTGTTCAGATGATCATCGTGTAGAGTCTCATCTGGTGCATCCCACACATGCTTGGATAAACAGACAAGACCCTCCCCAATGGGGACAACCCAAAATCTGGGTGATCAAAGTCTAAGCCTAGACATAAAATGAAAACCTGAAATTTATTCTTGTCCATTGCACAAGCCAAACACTCTGTAAGATAGCCACACTGGTCACCACAGCTGAAAACCCCACGGCTTTTGGCAGGCAGATCCCAGCTCGGTGCTTTACATCAGCTCTATCGCACAAAGTTCCTCTGTTTTTAACAGACTACTGCAAAGTAACACTGAGCAGACTGTATATTAGAAAGCCATCCCACACATATTTATAACTCATTTATTCTTCATTTATTCTGTGTTGAATAACTAAATTACAACAGTAGCTCAGTAACCTCTTTTAGTTTAGGAAAGGGCAACAGCTTCATTTGAGTAATATTTTAGCCCAATTAGTCCATTAGTCTCCAGTGGAGACCAGAGGAGAATGGAAACCAGTGAAACAAAAGTCCTGCAGGATTCCTTTTAAGTAACAGACCTCTGACTCATCTGATATCATCTGGCAGCCCTCACGATCCCTTCAAAGATATTTTGTATTTTCCAAGCGTTCCACAGAGACACTAAGCAGGCATTTGCGAGGAAGAGCCAATGCATTGACATCAGCTGCTGTGGATAAACTTGCCTGTATGAGAGTTTCAGACTACTCATGGGATGAAGGAGCTTCAAATTATCAGAGGATTTTCAGCCCTACTCTGGCCCAAACCCTACAGAGGGTGAGTTAGTATCAACTGTCTTTCCATAAGGATGCTGAGTGAGTGGACTTGCTGCGTGCGGTTACCCAACTCCGCTTTTGAGACACATGAATAAAAAAGTAGGGAAAACAAAATACACATTGTCCCATCTGAAAAACAAAACTATTTTAACACTTGTTTTGGGCTCTTTGCCTCGTAAAAGGTAAAGTTACAAGGTGATATAAATACAGATACAAAGACTCAAGAGGAAAAATATGAAGGACATTTCTAGTCCTATCTAACTGATGATCTGACAGTGCCTAATTTCAATCAATTACTCATTCAATGAACATAGAGAGAGAGAGCCTCCAAGAAAATGGCAGAAACAACTGCTCACATATGCATCTGTATCTATTCACAGTAAAACAAGTTTAAGTGATTAATTTAGTTCAAGCTTCTAAAAGAAAAGTTGTTGGATCAACAAGAGATAAATCCTATTTGACAAATCACAACTGACACATAGGTAGGACCCTGCAATATCTCATTCCTGTCACCTTATAACACCATAAACACAAGACAGTAATATTTTCTGTCCACACAGGACTGAATGCAAAGCCCCTGGAAGCTGAGGAAAAGAGGCATTTCATTCTCAGCAGCACTGCCTTCCAGCATTTTCATCAACCCCAACCACTTCATGTAAAAAATTCCTGCAGCCCAAATCACCTATTCTTAGAAAGCAACCTTATGCCAGCATGTGCATACATGTGTAGTCTCAGCCATGGCTGCAAGTTTAATACTCTAGCATGCCCCTGATTCTCCAACCACATCTAAAGAAAGTTGCCACCATATGCATTAGACTGCACCCACACCTACACTGATAGCAGCACTGAATGAATTCAAGGCTGGCTTGAATATGTACATTACTTCAGCACAGAGACTCAAGATATGTCTTAGCACAGGGTTGCTTTTCTCCAGCTTGATGTTCCTGTTCAAGTAAGATGTGCAGAGCTTAAAGGAGTACTCACTGGCAGAAGACTGTGCTTCACAATGGGAATGAATTATCATCTGGTTCCATGTTTTACATGATATAATTTAATACTATGGCATACCTTTTCACCTGAGCAAATGCATAGTCTTCTGCAAACCTATACAGCACATAAGCAATTGCTCAAAACTCTCAGGCAGTAGAAAGAAGAACTGTTAGTCTCACAAATAAAAACCATCATTGTTAAGGTAAAATATCAAACCGTCTGCTGTCGGTGCATGAAAGATAGGACACTGATTTTATAACTGTCACCCAGAAAGAGCGCTGGTTGTAAGCTGCACAGTATTCACGATCACAGAATTCAATTTATCTGCCTCACAGAGAGGAAAGGCTAAACCCATTCTGGGCTTTTCATGGAGACTTTATTTGCTACTCTCAAACAGCTTTCCCCCCTACCCCGCCATGTTGTTATTTGGCATTGCAAGCAACGAGATAAAGAGCAACTCTGCAAACAAAATCATTGTTATAACCTCTTTTTAGGTATTCACAAGCCTGAACAGCATGTGAAGTTTCTTCCCCAGATTCCTGACATTATGTGACAGCACAAGAGGAAGAAAACACTCAGCCTTCATCCCCCATTGGGCTAACAGTCACCGAATAGCAGCTTCAAGGAACAAAAACACTAATCTAGCTGTAGTCATAAGCCAGCGAGTGCAGGGGTTCCACACCCAAAGTTCCTCTTCGCAACAGAATTGCTGCTCACTTCACTGACAGATACGTGTGCAGACCAAGGACAGCCTCAGCTTGAATTTCTTTTAAGAACTTGACCAAAATCTCACAAAAACTGAAGAGCTATGCCTGCATCTGCCACTTGTACTGGCAGAGAACCTGTTGTTTTATCGGTTTTTAAATGATAAAATGTTATCCTTCTATGCCACCGCTTATCCTAAGGAAATGCAAAGCACTTTGCAGCACTTTACATAATGATGTATAAGTTATTATTTCACCAACATGCTGAGAGGATGCTGCTCTTTACCGTGGTGCTGATATCTATGACAGGAAGAAAGAGGTAACCTTTTATTGCAGGCAGCACAATCGGGGTGTACAGATTACAGCCTGGAAATAAAGATGGAATGCTAAAAATAATAACCACCTGTACCACAGAAGCTGGAATGACCACAAGGAGGATCACAAAGAGAATCCACTGTTCAACTGTATTCAGTTTACATTAATACTTTATTTAACACTAACTCTTTCATTTGTTTAGTAGCATATGAAACCAGTAAGAACCAACTACAGGAAAACTTTTTTGTCAGTATTCTTTTGGAGTTGTAGGAAGCTATCATAATATTAAATTCCCCTTCCCCATTACAAAAGGTTGTTTAATATGTAAATTTACTTTTAGAATTTTTTAGTCCATACAGGAGCTTTCCTCTCAGGAAAACAAAGATAGCAATACCTACTTTCAGCTCATCTGAAAGCCTCTCAAGAAAGAGACATCACCTCTATTCAGGTAGCAGCCTTTGGCCACTAGCTGGTCAGTATTTCAGGCAATGTGAGTTTGGGGCTTCTGGCACCTCCTGACAATTGTATCCCATGATTGATGGCAATAGAGGAAGATAGACTGGCTGAAAGATGCTTCCTGCAGACATATGAGCCATGAGTATTTCATGTAAGTGTCTGTATTTCCACGCACTTGATAGTAATACCAAAATGAAATCTGACCCCACAGGAACACGTGAATCCTCCTGGGCAGGCACAGATAATGACCCAACCTGCGCATCAGGTCGGCATGACCTGCAGAAGAACACACTGGGTAGAAGAGGTGAGCAGGCATACACACAAGCACATTAAGGCACATGAATCCGTATATCAATAAGGTTTTTAAAATCAGATTAATTTCAACACAATTAACAAGGCTGTTGAAAGACTTGCTTTACAGCTGCTGCCGCTGCCAGATGATGACAACCAAGGAAATGAAAATCAAAGGAGGAAACAATTACAACAATACTCACTGAAACTATTTAGAGTTCTTTAATAAGTGAGAGAAACGAGTAATTGAAAGAATGTATTTTATTGCTGATTAAGAGAATATTCATTTTAGGTCTTATTTTAAAATAAAGAGATCAAATTAACAAATCAGTTCTTTCATTCAAGTGCAAGTGAGACCTCAGAGCATTCCCCTCATGATATTCCACAGCCTGATGATTTGGAGGGTGGGCACCATGAGACAGTCAGGATGAGCAGGAGACAGGACACATTCAGGGAGAAGTGCCAGATGGAGAGAGTAATTCTACTGAAAATATTAACTCTTACTCATTGCAATCTAGCAGCACAGCAGTGACTATGTCTTGCTTTTCTACACATTAAGTTATACTTTGCCTCTTCTGCAATCATCGTACAAATACTAACGCCAAACACTCCTAAGCCCCAAGTCTAAACTTGGGGTGGAAGGGATGTTTTTAAAGTAAAATGTTAGATATATTTCATAAGCAGAAACATTGCATCTTCTTTGACCAAGAAAAAAAAAAAATCCTTATCCTTCTCCTTTTTAATGCCTTTGTGTCCTATCTCTAGATACAATAACTGAGAGATAAGGAAATGTAAAACAGTCAGAATGAAAAAAAAGTTAGCTGTGACTGAAATTTCTTTGAAATGAAGCGGGGTGACCCAGCTAGCTGCCAGATTGCAAGAACAACAGAGGCCACTGCACATTTTCTCTTACGTTTGAGATTCTGCCCTCGTGTCATCTTCCTTTTTCTGAATGATGAAATGAAATAAAAGCTGAAACGTAAACAGGATGTGACAAGAGTTTTTATAAAGGCAGGATTAATAAAAAGGAAAAGATGAATATGGCTTTTAAACAGTACACTATAACCTGATAGAGTTTTGAAAAACTCAGGCATATAAAAGTTAATGACAGAAACACTGGCAAACCTGCCTTTGAAGGAGAAGGCAGCAAAAAAAAAAAAAACAAAACCCATTACAGAACATCAGAGCTTGGAGGGAAAGGTAGAAAGAATTGTAAAAGGGTTAAAATGACTAAGATTAAGAAAGTGCATGACAACTGTTCTCAAAGAGCCGATCTGCGCTAACAAAATCATATCCCGTGCTTTTGATGAGACACTCACAAATGATTTAGCAAGGGGTGCTTTTGAATTATACCAGTGCTTTTTGGCAATAAAATGTCTTTTTTTTTTTCCCCTCTCCGAGTTCTCATTTCTATCTGCCCTAAGCTGAAAACATCCTTGCTATAAAATAAGAAATAAGCAAAACCAGGTTGAAAGTATTTTTAAAGCAGAAATTCCCTAAGAAGGAATTTATTGCAAATTTCAGCAAAAATTGATTAAAATAAATTTAAGAATTCAGGAAATACTAAATCTAAACAATCAAACAGAATGCAAAAGAGGTTCCAGACTTTAAGCTATTTAAATCAAGACAACAAGGCATAGATTTCAGTAGAGCTACAAAGCTCATAAAGGCCAAAGTTCTACCTTTACCTTCTGCTAAAATTCAGTGAGTTCGCTGCTGTATTTCACGTATCTTAAAATAGCTGCTTCAAAGTATAAAAATGCTTGTCTCGAGCTGCATGTTAATTAAAGTTCAGTTCATCTTTGACACAAGCTTCAGTCGGTTTACAATTAATTGCTCTGAGGTCTGTTCTCCAGTGCCAGCTAGTTGGCTTGCTCCAAGCCTAAAGGTCCCATTATGCTCTGTAAAAATGGTATGATCCACTAAAGTCACTTTGCACCCTACAGAAGTGTAAAACTCACACTCCTTGGGGTGAACAGAGTGACGATTTTGCTGGCTGCTCCCAACAAAAAATAATTTCTTTATCAAGACTAGGGAACTTGTGCATGGTGGAGAGGAAGAGTGGGGAGGAAGAGTGGGGTGTCTTGCTGGATCTCCAACATGAAAAGCCAATGGCAGCCCCACGGCAGTCTTCACTCACATGAGCGCTTCACAGCCGTGATTTCAAAGGCAAGCATCACATTCTCCTTTCTATGTGATATCCAGACCACCTAATCCAACGCTCTACAGCACTAACAGCAAAGTTTCCACTTATCTTGGCCACACCAAGCTGGCCCCAAGCAGCTTGCAAGATACTGTTTTCAAGAAATATCTTTTATCTTGAAGAAATACACTTCTGACCAATATTCAGGTCCCACCTCTGAAATCATATGTTCACATCCTGCAAAGTGCTTCAATTTTCCCTCTGCCAGCTATCTGAGGAAGAGGCAGGTATGTGATACACTAATACCTACACTGTGGCACCTACCCTGAAAGGAGAGTGATAAAAAAAAATGTTGCTGCAACTCACTCAATTTCTGCTAATACTCTGAATTATCTTTTATGAAACTATTAAGTCTGAAAGCGCATTTTGAATTGAAAACAACTTGAATCAAATGAACAGGGACTGGCTTCCACTGAAGTCAGTGGAAAAACTTCACTGGACTCAACACGGACTTTGATTAAAACAGGGTACAGGATTCTCATGGTAAGCACATAAGACAGACAAGCATAACCTGTGGTGAATGGTGCCATATCCAGTTGGCAGCTGTCACCAGTGGTGTGCCCCAGGGATCAGTGCTGGGCCCGGTCCTGTTCAATGTCTTTATTGATGATCTGGACCAGGGGATTGAGTTCAGCATCAGTAAGTTTGCAGCTAACACCAAGTTAGGAGCAGGTGTGGATCTGTTGGAGTGTAGGAGGGCTCTGCAGAGGGACCTGGGCAGGCTGGATAGGTGGGCAGAGGCCAATGGGATGAGATTGAACAAGGCTAAGTGCAGGGTTCTACACTTTGGCCACAACAACCTCAAGCAGTGCTGCAGGCTGGGGACAGAGTGGCTGGAGAGCAGCCAGGCAGAGAGGGACCTGGGGGTGCTGGTAGAGAGTAGCTGAAGATGAGGCAGCAGTATGCCCAGGTGGGCAGGAGAGCTAATGGTATCCTTGCCTGGATCAGGAACAGTGTGGCCAGCAGGACCAGGGAGGTTATTCTGCCCCTGTACTCAGCACTGCTCAGGCCACACCTTGAGTGCTGTGTCCAGTTCTGGGCCCCTCAATTCAAGAGAGATGTTGAGGTACTGGAACATCTCAAGCTGTGCCAGGGGAGGTCTAGGCTGGGCGTTAGGAGGAAGCTCTTGACAGAGAGAGTGATTAGCATTGGAATGGGCTGCCCAGGGAGGTGGTGGAGTCGCCATCCCTTGAGGTGTTCAGGAAAAGCCCGGATGGGGCACTTAGTGCCATGGTCTAAGTGACTGAATAGGGCTGGGTGAGAGGTTGGACTGGATGAGCTTGGAGGTCTCTTCCAATCTGGCTGAATCTATGATTCTAAAGTAGTACCCTTTGAAGAAATGACCTATTGAGGGTAAAGAAAATCTGGAAGTGAAATTATCCTCAAGACCTCAAAATGGCAAAGCACCAGCAAGACAGAGACACTGCATTAAAGGCAAGAAAGTCTAAAATTAATAAACCATTACACAAATGTTTGTATGAGGTGGTTCCTCATCTGCCAGCACTGCCAGTCTGGGAGGTGTCCCCACCCCAGCACCAGCACAGCTGCAAGAGCACATTAGGTCCTCAAGCCTGAGCACACATCTGTGCAACTCCAGCTACTGACCAGACTACCGTACCACAGCTCCCATTGCCCAGCAGTCTGGGGGCACAGGGAGCACTCACTGAGCACACAACGGGCTGCCAGCTGTGCCCTAGCCCAAGATGTCCTCTGGCTGCTGCAGGACACAGCTGCAGCAGAAGCAGCAGTGCAGGTACACCCCTCAACTCGGATAAACGGCAGAGTGACTGCCACATGCCAACAGTCGTTTCCCCGTCACCGTGCCCTGGTGCAGCCAAAGATGGGGTGTTATCGATGTAAGATAAATCTGCACTGAGCAGCTTTGGGAGGCCCACAGAAATGAGCCATATTTCATTTAGGCTTGCTGATTTTAAACCGGTTTTGATCACTTTGTGCAGTTTTCTGCCATCAGTGAGGCCCACTCTGCCACAAAGCACAGTTAGATGAGTGTTGGTGTGCCAGCACTGGGCCTAACAAAGAAATCACAAAAGCTTATTACACTGTAAGAAATGTTGCCCCAGGAAAGAAACCGTGAGCCATGGAAGATGTTGGTATACACCAATGCTTTTGTTGAGTCAAGACAATCAAGGAAAATAATTAGCAGCAAGACACTGGATCTTCCAGCTCTCAGGAAGCGTTGTGGTTCTGAACATTGTGCTCCCCAGAGAGGCTGCAAATGTCAGGCACAAAGAAGTTAGGAGCCAAGGAAAAAAAAAAGGAACGTGGAAGATTTATTTCAAAAATTTCATACCAGATAATTGTTTTATTAATTGTGAAATGAGAAGACATATTAAGTATTGTGTGGCCTAGGAGTGAGAAATTCAAGAGTATCTTCCGTATTTAGGAAGATAAAGGGGAGATGACTATGGTGTGAAATCAGGAGGAATAAGAAACTGGCTTCCCCTTTTAAGAGCAGCATCAATTAAACCCAGGGGAGGCGGGTGCAGTTTACTAGTTAATTAGTCCAGGGATGTGGTCCTTTCATGTGTAATTCAGAACAGGAACACCTGGTGTGCGGCACTTCAAAGCACGGGGGAGGAAAAAAGCCAAACAATGCAGGATAGGTCACAAAAGAAAGCAACAGCACAAGAACAAAAACTGTTTATATCTGACCTTCACCCTGCTGTAAATAAAGCAAGACAGTAGGACCCCCTCCTCCCTGCCCGGGGAGAACAAACAGCTCTGGGCTCACTGGGGGAGTCACAAAAAGAAGAGACAGAGAGGGGGAAGAGAGAGACATGGTGGTAACTAATTGTTTTACAACCTAATTAAAAGGAAAACAGACAGCAAGATATAGATAGGGATATAATGATTTTAATCACGTTCTAATATGCAGAACCAAAAAAAAGACAAGCAAAGGGAAATGCGATCTGGGCAGTGCTGGGAGGCTGGCAGAAATGCTACCTATTGGCAAGGGAGAGCGGGCAGGTTTGGCACGCTGAAATCCTAACCGAGTCTGAATTACAAGGCTTGTGACTGGATGAAAATCGGGGTCAAGTTACAAAGCTGCAGACTAGGAAGGAGTCAGGATGGTGCTTGGTCCTAGCATAAACAGATGAGGATATCTACAAGATCTGCTACTCCGAACTCGGAGTGAATTTTAGCGGCACGCTCAGAAGCTTCTCCAGCCCTTCCCATAAATGCTATTGTGCAGCGAAGCTCCTCTGTAGCGCCTGAATTGTGCTGAAACTGGAAGCAGATGCAACATGATAAAAGTTTTACAGTGCTTTACCTCATCAAACACAACGCAACTCATTAAACCTCGTGCCCCAAAGTAGTAGGTGTTATTTCTATTCTGCTGAAAGAAAACAGAGAGATTAATTTAGCAGCCATAAGACACAGAACAATCAACAGCGAGTCTGCTGCTCAGTCAGCAAAAAACTACCAGAAGATGACCAGGTCTTGCAAGATTAATAATATCTTATTGGATGTTTTCAGTACAGGAAAATCTGAGGGGCGTCACTCCAGAAGAGCATAAGCATGGAGCTGACAAGGGGAAAAAAAGAAACTAAATCCCAATTCACAGATATTTGAAGCAGATCTCTTTACTGTAGCAGTGATTATCTTATTCGCTTATCACTGAGCTCGACCTAGCGCAGTACAGAAAGATGCTGTTATTTTCAAGTACTGGACTGCAACTTAAGAAACACGATTTATTCCTTAAATCTGCCACTATCTGTTGTGAGTCCTGGAGTAATTAAGCTCTGAGCCTCATTGTGCCATCTGTAAAAAAGAGAAGTGGTGCAGAGAAACTGGGCTTGTTGAAAAGGCCCCACAGAAGGGAGGCATTATCACAGACAAAAGCTCACTTATATTTAAATGGCAATTTCGGTGTTCCATGAACTGTGGAAAGTTATGAAGCCCACACATCTTGTTCTACAACACCGTCTGTTCCCCAAATCATTTAAACAAGTCAGGAGAAGAAATGCTGCAACCAGGACTGGTCTGGAAAATTCTCACTTGCGAGATACAGTTCTGGACAAGACAACAAATACAATTTGAAAACTCTCTGGACATAATGTACTGAACAGCACTATCCTTATGCCAGGAATGGCAGAAATGCCCTGTGTGACTGATAGCCTGAGAAACTACTGGAATAAAAGAAAAATAATCTCTCTTCTTCCCTCGCAAAACACAACACAAAGCAATTTTTTATTTTTCCTAAGTAGCCAATGGCTATATCGGGCAACATTCAAGAAAATACATTTCCAAATGGGCTTGGGGATAGCTGGAAATAAATAAATAAAATGAAGCGCATTTGGTGATTTGCCTTTACTTGCTTCTCTATAATTTACACCTGTGCTAGGGATTATGAATGTGGGAGTATTTTCTAGAATGAGCTTTGCAGAACAATCTGGAGACTTCTCAAAATGATTCTCTTCACCCATGCTCAGCTGGGAAGAGCAAGCTCCCCTGTTTAAGAATAATGTATGTGATTCACTGAGCAGCGACCTCTTCAGAAGCTGGATTTGTCTTAATAGAACAAGGACATTATTCAAGCCACGACCTAACAGGAGTTCACAGCTGAAAGATGTTTGGGAGTATTTTAGGTTGTTATTTTGTTTAGGATTTCCCCCCGCCCCTGGTTAATTTGGGAAGACAGAGGGGTTGAAAAAAAATATCATCCAGCATGACTCTCATGAGAGCAGTACTAGATGAAAGCTGACCAAAGTTTTGTAAGGTGAAGCCACCTGACAACAATCATGATGCTTTTAAGATTCCTCCATAATACTTCTACACGTAACTCAAGTGCACTGCAAGATTGAACCCAGCACAAAACATATACACTCCTGCCCACGAGACTCATTCTTCTGGTACCATTTCTTCCCCCAAATTGTTCCCAACTCCGCCAAACCTAGGACAGGACTAGTATCATCTACGCGTGCCAGTCAACAGCAAACACTGCCTGGGCTCCCAACTCCTCACCCAGCAAACAAGGTCACGGCCCAGCCACCCTTGTTATGCATCTCAGACAGCACAGCCAACACAATTGCCAGCCAAGTGGAATTCACAGACATTGACTGCAGCTTATACAGCAAAAATGTGGAAAGCCTACTAGAAATTGGGCTGACCTGCCACAGCAGTGCAGTTTGACTGCAGACCCATCCTCAGACATGACCAGCTGAAGGACTCACTAAGCAGCTGTTTCATCTCCTTGACAAAAACTGTTACATCTGGTTGCCAGAGTGTTTTGTTACCTGCACCCTTAATGTGGATGCATTTATAAGGGGAATGGGTAAGAGCAGGTTGAAGGCAGTTGCTTGACTCCAAGCTAAGCATGGTAAAAGTGTTTTAGCAATCACACAGCTCACAGATAGCCTTGGTTAGTCTGTGTGAGCCAGGGGAAGCCACTGTTAAATACTTAAGACTGCTAAATACCACAAGACCCACAGTGGTAGCCTGACATTAATCCCAAAGAATAGTAAGAGAATGAGAATATGTAAAACAAGGGCAACGAAGACCAAAGGAAACACTCACAGGTCACAGGGTAGTACTAACACTCCAGTTCTTACCAACTTGGGACCTCCCTATGCAAGGCTAGGCAAGAAGTCAACCAGTTACAGAAATGTAAGCATATTATATGCTACATACACTCTACCTAGCCAATATATAAATCTGTCCAGCTGTTAAAGACAGAATTACAGCATTTATCTGCCTTTTTACAAACTGTTTTCTGTTTCAAATTCATAATTACAGAACTGCTCTTAAGTCTTGCTAAATAAGCTCAGACTTTGCCTTACCATTAAGTTTGTCTGCTTTTGTAGTTCAAAATAAAGCAGAATGAAAACAACAATCTCTTGGTACTCATCTTCCTGAACACAGAGGCTCAGTGTGGCATGAGAAGAAAGGGTTCTCAGGGAGAGAGAGGTCTGAGCTGAGTTTCCTTAAAAGCAGCAAAGAGGGAATAAAAGGGCTGAGAGTACCAGATGACAGCAGTTAAGAAGGGTTTCTCCAGAGCAGGAATAAACTGCAGCCTTTCCTGGAAGGAAAGAAAAATGAAGACCTGAAGACACAGCCCAACAGCTGCACATGTTCTTGCCACAGAGTAGTTCTGAGAGCAAGTTAGTTTTTTTTTGAGGTTATTTACTATGCTGGTGAAAGAAACACTTTCTTTATGGAATGTTTGACTCACTTGAACTGGAAATAAAGCCTTCATTGGTCTGAAGGAGGAAAAAACATAAAAATCAAGCAATCATCACCACCACCCCCAAAAAAAACCCAAAGCCAAAAACCCCCCAAAACCCCCAAAATAAGCAAGCAAGCAAACAAACAAACAAAAACACAACAAAAAACACTCAACAAAACACCAAACCAGGAAGAAAAAGAGAGGACAGTTGAAAAGATTCAACTTTTTCTGCTCTTTCTGGCCCCTTAAGACAGGATCCATCCAACTTCTACATCTCTATAACTCCCTGGGGAGTTAAAAAGAAGAAAAATAAGCAATTTTAGATATGTTTCACCCAGACTGTTTTAGCATCTAAAGTTCATTAGACAAACTTGCAAACTACCTGTTCTACCCACTGATTAACAGTGATTAATGATATCCATCTAGAAGTAGAGGTTTATACTGCTGAACTTGGGAACAGGTCACCACAAGTCCAGGGCAGGTAAAGTTGGGGTGTGTTGCCGAGGCTGCTGTCCTGGGCTCCCCAAGCCCGGCAGGGAGCAAACCAGTTCCTTAGGGAAGCACCCTGTGCTCTCACTTTGCCAGCTGGGAAGCCTTTGCTTCACCACCGTGCCTAACTTTAAAGGCTTGTTGATGAACTGACTGTGCAGGTCTAAATGAAAGAAGTGATACCTCAAGAGTTTGAAATGTCTGGGCCTGAATTGCTCCCAGCGAAATTTGCTTTAAACCAGTCTCTTTTACAAGCATGTTACCTTGTACAAGAACTCCCTGGACCCACTTATTCATGAAACACCCCGAAGTCCCAGACTCCCTGAAGACATTTCCTGGGATGAAGCCAGCAGCATCTTCCACTGGCAGTTGCCAGGTCCAGTCAAGCTCCATTGTGCTGCAGTGGCTGTTGGCATTCTCCTACAGAGCTGCAGGTGTCTTAACAGGGCAAGGCATCCACCAGACACAAAGGGACTTAGAAAGAACTTAGAAGTTGAGTTATTCTTTGGTTCAAGGTAAATGGCTACAAAACCCAAGCAGTTATAATCTCACAGACTTTGGCACTACCTAGCTTCAACAACTGCCCAGATTGCAGTCAGGGCATAAATCAGAGCTAGCACACTGCATTTTGGAGAAAGAATTTTTTCTACACCGTGGTATCTTCACATGCCAAGCACTCGCATCGACAAAACCTCTTTGGTGTCTTACAGGAAAGAGTAGCACCTTCCAAACCATTAGCACCCTCCTAGCTAGTGCAGCTACAGAAAGTCACTGGGAATAAAAGTGAGCACAGAGCTGTTTCATTTGTGCCACTTCTATTTCCTTTAATGTCTGCCTGATAAAATGTTTCCTAAGCATTGCCTTTAGTGTGTGTTTATCCCAAAGGGACTATTCCAGGAGGACAAAAAATGCAGCACCCACTACTGCCAGGTTTGCCTTCAAAGCTATGGATACACACTTCATTCACTTGAATAAATTTCCTTTTTATCTAATCCATCCAGTGCTGCTTCAGGCTTGTGCTTGATGAACATGTCCTACCTTCCAGCAGAAACTCTGAAACAGAAGTTAAGTTAGCTAAGAACAAAGTTACCCTCATGAAAATATTTGTCATGAGAGCTCAAGTTAGAGCGAGAGGTGTGTTTTATTTTTGAATATTCTCACTGGAAAAGACCAGTAACTTTTTAGGGAGTCGATCCTTTGAGGTTGAGAGGTGCTAAGTGCCTTCAACTGTCATTTGTTCTGGTGAGAAGGAGGACGCGCTTAAACAGGATAGCTTTCCTTATGTGCAGCTAAAATAAACACTTTCCCTCCACCTGTATCCTCATTGAAGGGGAAAAGAAAGGAAAGCAAGAAAAACAAAAAAAAGTGCAGTCAAAGAGTACAAAGAACTCTGCCTGACTTCCAGCTTTAGCCATTGGCAAAGTAATGGAGAGAGCCTCATCCTTAGTCTCAGAGAGACCAAAATAATTCCCACTCCCTCCTCTGACAGTGGGTCCATCGCCACCTGTGTCTCCAGCCAGGCAGCAGACGACACTCCCCACTCCTTTAAAGAGTACCCTGATCATATGCAGGGCTAAAATGTCAGAAGCTATTAGAAACTCTCCAACACACAATATATCTCCATCCCCACGTTTTCCCCTTACACTATGCAACAACAGACAACAGGCATGCAAACTGCTCAGCTGCAACTGTTCCAAGTCGAATAATTACAACTTGTCAGAAAGAATTAATTTTCCCATTTCTCATAAAGATGTGTAAAAATTACCATGTTATTATACACTGACACTCTCTGGAGGCAGACACAAAATTTAATTTTGAATTCTTTCCGCATATTAAATTAAATCCATAAATAAGAGTTTAGGCATTCACTCGGAAGCATATGTTCATTGGGAGCGAAAGCCAACACGAGCCTGGCTGTAATGGCTGTTGTAATGTTTTAATAGCTCGCTTCTTCTAAGCACCAATAAATTTACATGATCATAACAGTCGTGGGCATACAAGAAGCCCATTACTGTCTGGGCACAGGCAGCAGCGTTAACAGGATGGAAAAATGGAATGGGGGGAGGGGGGGGGAAGAACCCTTAAATAAAATTAGGCAACCGCACTTGTCAGCTGCTCCATGATTGAATTTTTAATATTGTGGTCAATTGGTCAAAACAAATAATGGGATAAAATATTTTAATGTATTTAAAACCTGCTTCTGTGGTTAACAGAGTTTATCTATCTCTTTCTATATATGGCTTCAGACTTGTCAGGCTGCATTTCCATTCTCTGAGTGCTCAGACGAGAGGAAAGCTCATCATGGTGTCCTCTTGCCCAGCTCCTGCTGGCTGGTGGCACAGCACTCCAGACCCTGCCGCGAGAGGCTGGAAAGGGCCTGTGCATGGCCATGCTGCTTCCCCACGTGGCTGCAAAGCACTTTGGGCTGATCCCAGCAGATGCTGAAATAAAGCACACAGGTACGGCAGATGGCAGTTGGTGCCACACCCATCAGGGTGCTGGGCAGAGCCCACAGCCTTGAGGCTGAGTGAAGAGGCAAGCCATGCTCACCATGTCCATTATCTCACCAACACAGTCCCGGCACAACCCCACCAACTGACCTCACTACAGCCTGGGCACACACAACGCCAAAGGACACCCCTGCTGTCTTGGCCAAGACTGTGTGTGAGTCACGCAGGTAGGGCTGAGCAGGTTAGCTCCCCTCTTTCTCTATTTCTAATAATTTATGTTTTAGGTACATCCATAAGTGAAGCAGAGTTTCCCAACAGGGAACTGAACTGTATTATAAAGGTTAGCTGTAAAGATGGCCTCCTGGAACTAGTTTTTAAATATGGGCAATGAAAGATAACAGCTAACCTTATGCTTTGCTCAGATTAAAGTCTCTGCTTTCCTTACACATACGCTCAGGTGGTTCTTTAAAACTTCCATTGCTTTAAAAACTAAATCCTAGTTATCTCTAGAGCTCTGCTCACCCTTACCAAAACTGGGAATACATGCACAGTGTGTGTGTGTAAAGCATGTAGATGTGCACAGCCACACACCACCAGTGAATCACACTGCAGGGTGGAGGGCAATCCAGCTCCTCAAAAAAACCTTGGTGGATTACAGCTCCTCACAAGATGTTCCTTCCTATCAGAGTAGATAACAGATGTATAAGTCAGTATTATCTCTACAATTGTCCAGAATAAGTTTATGAGGTAGTAATAACCAGATCCTCACACAGAGCAAAACAAAGCCACAGCTAACCAAGCACTTCCCAGCTGAAATCAAGCTACATTTTCCAAATTCAGTGAAAATCCACTTCCCACTGATGTCAACAGAAGACTCTCAGTGGCTGCTGTGGGAGTTGAACAGGTTACTAAATTCTCAATTATCTACCTGATACTTCACTGACTTCCAGAAGTCCAGCCCAGAGTACTCAGGTCTGTGCAACTCACTCCGGAATGAGACAGTCCTGAATCGTGGCATCAGGCTTGGCTGCCACAGCATTTTGCTGGCTGCTGACTACTAACTTGCCCAATCCACGGTGTCTAGATTGGGCAAGAAGAGGTCAGCATCCAGCAAAATGCAAGAATCCTTCTTCAGGAATATCAGTCAAACTTTCACTTCGGAGAGAGTGAATCCAGCCACGGTCAATTATAAGGAACAACCACAGAAAATTGCATTTTGAAATCTGCTGGGCAATTTCCAGCCTGCAACACAAATTGGGGTTGTCAGTCTGATTTCCAGGAAATACCATCATAAATGCTGTCTCAGGCTGTCTGCTACAGGTGATGCTCACACTATCAATGATGGTATGCTGCCTGGCTTCCAGATGCTCCCACAGCCCAAATTTGCCAGAATTTCACTGCACCAAGCTGAGTCTTTAATAATCAAAGATAATGAGATAAAGCAAAAGACAGCCCAGCAGCAGTAATGTGGGCTCAGTAAGGTGTAAAAAGTTAGCTGTGTACAGAGTTCTCAGTTAGGGGCAGAGGGAATCAGAAAGTTGGTATGGCAAAATCTAAAAATCGATGGGTGAAGGTGAGAAAATTTGACACTGTATTTTTAGTGCATTGGACAGGAGACTCAATTCTGGAACCAAAACTTTGCAGGACCTTTCAAGAAAGTCTTTTGTTGGTGTGGCATGGCTACTTCCAAAAAACCTGAACAACTGATTGTTCACTTTTCATCAACTAATCTCATTCTTACTCAGAAGTGCAGTGATTTATGTCCTTGTCACCAACTGTGTAGCAGCCTCTCTGAAATGAATTTGCAACCTCAGTCTAGATCCTAGGGAACAACAACAACAAAAAAAAGCCAACAAAAAAACCCCCAACCACCAACCCAAACCCCAACCACCCCACAACCTGAAACCCCCTAAAGCACTTGGTATTAATTGGCCATCCTTGCTGGTGGTCTCAGGACAGAGGCAGTGGGGATGGAAAATGAACAAGCTCCTGACCTCCTTCTGATCCTCTCCATGAGGGCTGAGACAATGACTGGGCTATGCACTGCCATTTCCTATTTAATTAACCAGCTAAATGGAAGATTTCCTCTGTGGCTAAATGGGAGGCTTCTTTTTTCCAGTTCTGCTCTCAGTCTACTGACTCTTGCAGTCACTTAAGTCGACTGTAACATTTCACGGAAATAATTCCCCCCTTCAATTTTCCCAGCACAAAGAGAGGAATACTGCAGCAGCACTGCAGCTCGATTTACGTAGAGAGATTTATAGCTGTGCCTTCCGATTTGCATCATTCTATTCTTTTTCAAGAAGACAACCCATGTCATTATTCTCCTTAAAATATATGATACCTTTACCTCTAATCCCATCGTAGAGAGAACTTCACAAATGTGAGAAAAAGTTGATTCCATGTAAGATGTACAAACTTCAGCTACCTGGTGGTAATGATATATGCACATTATGTAATACATACATGTGGAAAACAGCCTTGATGTGACAGCTGAGTCCTGGGGCATCATAGTAGTCGCTCTGGTTTGAAAGACAGCTTCTCTACCAAACCACTCAAACAGTAAAATGAACACAATATACTCTGCAGCTAGAACTATGCCCTTAAGCTTCAGTTGGAAGAGGAAAAGAAAACTTCTCATTGAAGTCTATTTTAATTAGGACTGCAGAGAACTAGTTTGAATGAAAGCCTGCTTTTTCTTTTTCTTTTTTTTCCTTCCTTATTTTTCTTTTTGAAACCCAAGCTAGAGTTAAAAAAAAAACAAAAAAACAAAACTTGGGCAGGTTGAAAAACCAAGTGAAAATCTGAAGCAAACTTATATATGAAGGTCCTTTAGCTGAAGAAATTCCCTACGAAAACTTGGATTTGGGGATGACAAAGGAAGGATGAGTTCTTATATTCAGTCTGCTTCTCCCATATGATCTGCAGACTGGCTCTGTCACAAAAGCTACAAAACACTAAACAAGTTATACAGCATTTGCTTAACTGACAAAATATTCACTGATTATTACTGCCATTAGCCTGTTCTTTTTGATTTCCCTATGTATTTGTTTCTCAGCACTTTGGATGTTTAGTATCCTGACAGGATGTGTCTCCAAAGCTTTGTCAGATGCTCTCTCTCTAGATGAAATAGATGCAGAAGGATATGCATTGTGCCTGTGACAGGCGCCTTGCTTAACGCCGGACCTCCAGGAAGGTCACAGAACCTCTGTCCATCTGTGCACACCCTCACAGCTCTGCAGTACCCAGCTCTCTCCACTCATCCTGGATTTAACAATTAGGAAAAGTCTGAATCATAGCACAAAGAGCTGGAAAGCAGATACTGCACACATCCCTTGCCCTCACCTCCTAGCATTCCTGGTTGTTTGGAATACCCTCTCAGATGTTTCAAGTGAGGGCTGGATTTTCCCCCCCCCTCCCTGTTTCCCTGCCCGGGGTATTCACTTACCCTTTGTGTCTCAGGGTCATGTGCTGTTACTTTAAATAAATGGATCTTGGATCAAAGATTTGGAGTTTGTTTCTGGACAAGGGCAATACAAAGCCTGTTTAAGCAGATGCAAAAAATATTTTGAAACAACAAGGCTGCAGAATTCAGTAAGGAGGTGAAACAAGAGAGCTTCAGTACCACTCCAGCACAGGCATAAGGAAACTGTAATCATATCTAATTAGAGTTAAAATAATGTTTCCCTTTGAAATGTTTAATTAGCTCTGTTTTATTACATAAACATTCTTGATGCAGAGCATACTGAGCTAGAAGAGTCTGATGAGTTAAACAGTGCAAAGTGCTCAGGCGCCCAGTGTGGGGCAAAACCTGACAAGGAGTGGCTGTTGTTACCAGATGTCTGGACCATCAGTGCA
Source organism: Ramphastos sulfuratus (assembly GCA_013399055.1). Classification (NCBI taxonomy): domain Eukaryota; kingdom Metazoa; phylum Chordata; class Aves; order Piciformes; family Ramphastidae; genus Ramphastos; species Ramphastos sulfuratus. The sequence goes on along the minus strand of WBNM01027539.1, from coordinate 10,495 downwards.
ACCATGATGCTTGCTGCAAACAGCAGGCTATCATTTCAACCTTTGTTGCCTCTACTGAAGCCTCCCATCGTGCTTTCAATTTAACAGCATCACAAGGAGACAAAGAAATTTCTTACAATATGCTTTCAGTTCAGAGACAAATCCCATTTAAACTTGTTCAACCTCTCATAACGTATTAGTTATTGTTGCCAGTCTGCATGTCCTCTAGCAACACACTACTTGTTTCTGGAGAAGGGAAGATTTTTCTTCCCCCCCACGCCCCCATTTTTCTGTCTTTTTTTTTTTTTTTTTTTAATTCTTGCCCTTCAGTTTGATAAAGCAAGACCAGATTTACTGGCAAACTTACAGCACGCTTGTCACAAGCTTGCAGCAAATTTAATTAACCTTATTACAAATATGGTTTTCTTGAAGATTACATCACAATCTGGTTTCACATCGCCTGCTGCTGATTCAACATATTCTGTGCTTTGGAGAATATGTTCATTTTCTGAAAAAGGTCAAAATGTTAAAATATCTAAAACTTCACTATTTCTTCTGAGCTCCTGTTCAAATGTTGTGCTGTATCAACACTTTGTCTTCCGAGCAGTGTTCTCTTGCCACGTGCCAGTCGTAGGCAGGTTTACTGCATAGTACAGTTTACATCCCCTAAATAACAAGAATGGACCAGATGATGGAAAATGCATTGCTGGTTTAACCCTTGTCACCACACCCAGACACAATCACTAGAAATGCATTGCTGGAATGAGCTTTGCCCAGTAAACCAGAAACAAGGCAAAGTTACTGCCATAATTTGGAATTTCAGCTGCGTGGGGATTAAGCTATAATATTACTTTTGCTCAGGGACACTGACAGTGAAGATGCATTAATTGGTTTAGATTAGCAAAATTAATTAGTATCTTCTTACAGTCAGGACTCGTTTTTAAACTCTGGGATGTATTCTAAGGGATTTTTTTCATCTCAGTCTCCAGAAATTTGAAAAGTTTCCTGCGACAGAACAAGTTGGCAGAAGATTTCTATCAGCATACTTCAAACTCCAAGGAGCTGCGTCAAACTCTGGATCACTTCCTTAAACTATACCTGAATTTCAAACCTTGAACTACTTGCACAGCCTGACAGTCTCCTTGAAAGTGTACACTCTGATAGAAATGTGGGAGAAATCTAGGTTCCTTCCATGTTCATTTTTTCATTTAATGTCTAGAAGAGACATGTCCTTGTCTATATTCATTCAGTAACAAAGCAGGGCTGTTATGGCATGGGAGAAAGAAGAGGAAAAAAGTCACAGCATCCGTATGAAAATGTTCTTTGATAAAGCACAAAGAGAGAAGATGGTGCAAACCAAAGGCATCTTTGCCCTCTGCTAACACAGGCGTTATCAGAGCAGTGGATAGCAGATGCCAAGGACTGCTTATGTGGAAAAACCTGAAGCAAACATTAGTATGACAGCAGTGATCTGCTTGGCGTAGCCTGGTAAGGTGGTTGACCAACATGGCACAAACACACACATCAAAGACACTTCAGGAAAAGCAGCTGTGCTCTACAGGAGACAATCTGCAATAGCAGAGGGTAGTAGAGGGCCTAAATGTGGCTATTCTGTATCAACGTTTGTAGGCTACCAAGATGGTGACTCCTACATGGCAAAAGATGCTCTTTTCATTTATACCTGTGTGTACATAATACAGATTTGGGGTTCTTTTATACACTTAAACAGAGAAGTCTGAAAACTTAAGTGACAACACTAGTCAAAAAAAAAACCAACAAACCTGCTAAGGTTACTGTTTTTCACTGCAAGAGAAGAACAAACCAAGCAAAACTCTCCATCCCATTCCAATAACCGAAACCTTTCACACTATCCTGCTAAATTTAATCTGTAGGTCATTCTAACACTGCCATGCATGGAGGATGTGCATTATTTTATCAACTCTCTTTACAACTAACAAAATATCAGTATGAAATCATTTCAAGTGAACTCAAGTCCTTGATTAGCTCAAGAATGTATATACCATTAGGGACAGATTTTGAAACTTTCTGCAAGACAGTCAAAGAATTCATTAAGAAATGCACAAGCTAACTAAGGAAGATGTTACTGGGGCTCTTATTCAAGAAGCAGCAAGAAATGTTGGTTGTGAAAAATGAAGGGGAACCTCAGCCACAGCTGCTGTGACATTCAGGATTTTGAGGTTCACAAAGGAGTGAGGAAGATAGAGTAGAACCACTCTTTTGGACCTCAGGAAAGCAGATTTCAGCTTGTTCTGGGATTTGCTTTTTAGGATCCCAGGCAGGCAGCCCTGGAAGGAAAGAGAGCTGAGAAAGAGATGCTTGATTTCCAAACCACAATCTCCTCAGAACACAAATATTCTATTTGTATCTGCAGAAGGTCAGGCAAGGGTGGCAGAAGGCCAGCACAGGTGGACAGAGAACTCCTCAGCTAGCTCAAACACAAGGAGTCTTTATGTAGTGGAAGGTGGTACATAGGACATACAGAGACATTGCCAGAGCATGCAGTGAGGGAGTTAGAAGCTCAGCTGGAGATGGAACTAGCAAGGGAAATGAAGAGCAGTAAGCTTACAGAAGTGGAGCTTCTCTAAGGACTCTAGCAGCAAAAGGAAAGTATGCTCCCACTAGTCAGAGAGGTAGAGGAGCTAGTGACACAGGTCATGGAAGAGGCTGAGGTACTCAATCCATTTTTTTGCTTAATTTTCTCTGGTAAGGTTTGCCTCAGACCTCACAGGTCTCCCAGCCTACTTGCAGTCTGTGAGTGTAAAGCAGCAATCACAGCAGACAAAACTCTAGTTCAGAATTGCCTAAGCCAAGGAGACAAATGCAGTAGGACCAAACGAGCTCCACCTGAGGGATGTGGCTGGTATTATACCAAGGCCACAGGACCACAGCATCTCAGGGGTTGGAACAGACACAAAGACATCATCGAGCCCAACTACTCTGCCACAGCAGGACCATACAATCTAGCTCAGGGCACACAGGAACACATCCAGACAGGCCTTGAAAGGCTCCAGAAAAGGAGACTCCACAACCTCTCTGGGCAGCCTGTGCCAGTGCTCTTGGACCCTTCCAGTCAAGAAGTTCCCCCTTGTGCTGAGCTGGAACCTCCTGTGCTGCAGCTTCCATCCATTGCTCCTTGTCCTATCCCAGGGAGCAAGTGAGCAGAGCCTGTTCCCACTCCTCCTCCCCCCAGCCCTCAGGTATTTATAAACATCGATTAGATTCCCCTCTCAGTCTTCTCTTTTCCAGACGAAGCAGCCCCAGGTCCCTCAGCCTCTCCTCATCAGGCAGTGCTTCAGTCCCCTTATCATCCTCATAGCCCTGTGTTGGACTCTCTCGAGCAGATCCCTGTCCCTCCTGAACTGGGGAGCCCAAAACTAAAGGCAGTATCATCTCTGAAGGGTCAGAGCAACTGGAGGAGGTAGATGGCAAACTGAGCATGAGCCAGCATGGCCCTGGCAGCAAAGCTAGCTAACAGCTTCCTGGCCTGTGCAAACAGCAGTGTTGCCAGTAGGCACTTGTGGGACCCCACCTGGCACACTGTGTCCAGCTTCAGGCTCCCCAGCACAAAACATGGATACACTGGAGTGAGTCCAGCNAGAAATGGAGCTTCTCTAAGGACTCTAGCAGCAAAAGGAAAGTATGCTCCCACTAGTCAGAGAGGTAGAGGAGCTAGTGACACAGGTCATGGAAGAGGCTGAGGTACTCAATCCATTTTTTTGCTTAATTTTCTCTGGTAAGGTTTGCCTCAGACCTCACAGGTCTCCCAGCCTACTTGCAGTCTGTGAGTGTAAAGCAGCAATCACAGCAGACAAAACTCTAGTTCAGAATTGCCTAAGCCAAGGAGACAAATGCAGTAGGACCAAACGAGCTCCACCTGAGGGATGTGGCTGGTATTATACCAAGGCCACAGGACCACAGCATCTCAGGGGTTGGAACAGACACAAAGACATCATCGAGCCCAACTACTCTGCCACAGCAGGACCATACAATCTAGCTCAGGGCACACAGGAACACATCCAGACAGGCCTTGAAAGGCTCCAGAAAAGGAGACTCCACAACCTCTCTGGGCAGCCTGTGCCAGTGCTCTTGGACCCTTCCAGTCAAGAAGTTCCCCCTTGTGCTGAGCTGGAACCTCCTGTGCTGCAGCTTCCATCCATTGCTCCTTGTCCTATCCCAGGGAGCAAGTGAGCAGAGCCTGTTCCCACTCCTCCTCCCCCCAGCCCTCAGGTATTTATAAACATCGATTAGATTCCCCTCTCAGTCTTCTCTTTTCCAGACGAAGCAGCCCCAGGTCCCTCAGCCTCTCCTCATCAGGCAGTGCTTCAGTCCCCTTATCATCCTCATAGCCCTGTGTTGGACTCTCTCGAGCAGATCCCTGTCCCTCCTGAACTGGGGAGCCCAAAACTAAAGGCAGTATCATCTCTGAAGGGTCAGAGCAACTGGAGGAGGTAGATGGCAAACTGAGCATGAGCCAGCATGGCCCTGGCAGCAAAGCTAGCTAACAGCTTCCTGGCCTGTGCAAACAGCAGTGTTGCCAGTAGGCACTTGTGGGACCCCACCTGGCACACTGTGTCCAGCTTCAGGCTCCCCAGCACAAAACATGGATACACTGGAGTGAGTCCAGTGAAGAGCTGTCAGGATGCTGGGGCACTGGAGCACACAGCACACAAAGAGAGGCTCACAGAATGGGGTCTGTTCAGCATTCAGAAAGCAAAGCCCAGCCCACAGGCAGAGCTGCTGCTTAAAGCTGCCCAGTTTGAAGGTAAAAGAGAAGGTAAAGTCAGAGTTCTCGGAGCCACACAGCAACAGGACAGGAGACAATGGGAATGACAGTCAGGTAATAAGAAAGATTATTTTTACCAAGAGGATGGTCACTTATGCCAGCATCTGAGCAGAGAGACTGTGGAGTGTCTATGCTCGCAAACATCCAGAACAGAACTGGACACAGCCACGAATGACCTGCTGTTGGAAGTCACACATGTCCAGAGGTCACTTCCAACCTGAATTGTTCTGTAATTCTACAGTTGCACAAAATGCAGATGAGATTTGTCTCCCAACAGCTGACAGAACCACAGAAACATTCTGGTTGGCAAAGCCCCTCAGGATCACCAAGTCCAACCCATAACCCTACTCTACAAGGTTCACCCTAAAACATAACCCCGAGCACCACAGCCAAATGACTTTTAAACACATCCAGGGTTGGGGACTCTACCATCTCCCTGAGCAGCTCATTCCTATGCCTGACCACTCTTGATGGGAAAAATGTTTCCTAATGTCCAGTCTAAACCTACCCAGATGCAGGTTGACAGAGATCAAAGAAACATTCCAAACTTAGTGGAATCTTTCTGGATTCTTTGTACAGTTCCTAATAGTACCAACATTGAGTGACTGACTTGGCATACTTTTATTTCTAAGAGAGGTTAGATTGTCTGTTTATTTACTTACATGCTACATGCCTTATACTGGTGCTGCTTCAAAACAGGCTAACATAAACCTGTATCTCATTCCACCACTTCTAACTAATTTACTGTTACTTAATTTTCATCCATGTCTTGGCCATGAAGGTTATGTACTAGAAATCTTTCTTTAGGATTTTGTGCCTAAAAATTGGCAGTTTACAAAAGCTTTTTATTTCCCCCTCTTCTAACGTGTTTCCTTTTATGAAAGCCCTTAAACATCATATGAGAGAATTCTGCTTTTTACAAGCATTAAGTCCTGTTCAGATATATGGATGGCTTTCAGAAGTGTATCAGCTGGAGTTTGTGCTTCTGGCTTTCCCCTTCATGGTCCTTGTAAATCCACAGAGCTTTATGCAAGAAGGATGGGAAAGTGTCTGGAAACTTGAGAACACACAGGAATTCACATGAATGCTTCATGGGACACCCTGAGCCCTCCTTCCTCCACTCTGCTCTCTTCCAGGCAGCCTGACAGAGGGGGGGAACTGAAGCAAACAGAATAAATTCTCTAAAGGAAGCAATCACTGGCCATAGGTTTGGACTTTCCCCCAGATTTTTTGGTTGCTGGGGTTTCTGTTTTGGGGTTTGGTTTGTTGTTTGTTGTTTTGGTGTGCTGTTTGAGTTTTTGATTGGTTGGCTGTTTTTGTTTGGTTTGGTTTCCTTGGTTGGCTGGCTGCTCTGGGGATACAGGAAGGCATGGGCAATGAGCTTTTTCTTCTCTAGTAATTCTATACAGTGCTTTGAGGTGCTGGAGAATGAAAGGTGCCATATATGAAGGCTTTGATATTATTACAAAAATACTAAAATAACACCCAAAATAAATATCTTAAGATATGTAACATTTCTGAACTCTCAGTTCTTGGGACACAACTGGAGACCTTTAGATGAGTTGCTCATTACTACTGTTACCAAAAACCCTAAGAGAAACAATGAGGCCACTACTAATTGCACATAAAATAGAAAATTCTAAACACTTAACAGCAGCCAGCTCCCTTATCACAACCCTCCAGGGATAAAATACCTGTTTATGCTGGCAACAAATGAAAACACTCCATCCTCTTGTTTAGGAGGTTCATGTATTATTACATGAGGGTGGTAAGGCACTGGAACAGGTCGCCCAGGGAGGTTGTGGCTGCTCCCTCCCTGGAGGTGTTCAAGGCCAGGTTGGATGAGGCCTTGAGTAACCTGTGCTAGTGAGAGGTGTCCCTGCCTATGGCAGGGGGTTGGAACTAGATGATCCTTGAGGTCTCCTTCCAACCTTACCATTTTATGATTCTATGATCCACACACTTTATTTCTCAAACGTCTCAGATTTAGTTGAGCAGAGAATAATTTTCCATTCTTGGGAAAACTCTGCAATTTCAAACTATTTTTGAGTTTCAAGGTGGGATAATGTCGGCACCATTAGAAGTATGAACTACAGAATCAAAGAATCACAGGACATTAGAAGTTGGAAGGGGCCTCCAGAGATCATCGACTCCAACCTCCCTGCCACAGTAGGATCCCCAGGGTAGTCCACAGAGGAATGCATCCAGGCAGGTTTGGAAAGTCTCCAGAGAAGGAGACTCCACAACCTCTCTGGGCAGCCTGTGCCAGGGCTCTGGCACCCTCACTGTAAAGAAGTTTCTCTTCATGTTGAGGTGAAACTTCTGTTCAAGTCTGTGTCCATTGCTCCTTGGCTTATTGCTGCTGACCACCAAAGAGAGACTGGCCTCAGGCACTTGACACCCACCCCTCATATTTACACACATTGTTGAGATTCCCCTCTCAGACATATTTTCTCCGGACTAAACAGCCCTAGGTCTCTCAGCCCCTCTCCACAGGGGAGATGCTCAAGTCCTCCAGTAATCCTTGTGGCTTCAGTACCTGAGCAAACAGATAAACAACCGCACTGACATCAGTGGTTAAAGCACACACTTGGAACGTAGGACACGAGCTGCAAATTCCTACCATGATCAGTTCAGATGAAGGTCTTTGCCAGTCTCTCACAGTGCACAACCATGCTTCCCAAAAGGCATCAGCTGGAATCTTACAGCCAGCCAGCCAAACAAGAGAGAGGAAAAGGCTCTCATCTGTTACAAAGGAAACGGAGATGCAAAGTTTGAATCAGGTAGGGTAAATTTGTCCAGAGCAGTAAAGTCACAAGTGAATTCTCTTATCTACGCAGATCAGAATAATTTAGATATTTTCTCTTCTAGTTTTGATGAGAAAACAGAACCTGGATAAGAAATCTTTCTCCACGAACTTTTCACTGAACTTGCCCTATCTCAACAAAAATGTATGGCTCCATTAGAAAAATTCCAGCGGAGAGTAAGCTCTCTGGGTGAAAAAAATTCTGACTGGCTTTGAACTATAACCTTAAGGTGTGGTAGATGTAGACAGTGCAGTAATTACATCTGCACTGATACACAGAACAAAGCCTAAGTGAAAATTGCTGGGGAGTAAGCTAACAAGTGAAGGTGGGGAAGAGATGAGTTGGAATTCTCAGTGAATGTTCCCAGCAAATTCCAGTAACATTATTCAAATTCATCATCGAGGACTAGAGACAGGAACCCTAAGATGAAGCACTCTCTTTGGTTAAATGACTCAGTTCAGATGAATGGGAGAGAGGATATCACATGGAAAGAGGAAATCTCATGACAGTGGCCAGCTACAAAATCTTCTGCCCCGAACTGTTACCTAAAACAATACAGCCAAATCTTGCAGCTGTGTAAGGAACAGAGCCTTTTCTAACACAGGTAGCGGGGCCATGTGTCTCACATCTCTCCTGCATGACATCTGCCACCACCACAGTCAGCCAGACAGCCTGCAGCACATGCCTGGAATGGGCTCAGCATACACAAAGAGGAACGTGGATCAGATGAATAAGCCTGACAGGCTGAATGTGTCCCACAGACTATGGCTTGGTTAAGCCTGCTGTAGACAGAGGAAACCTGTGTCATGCAAGGAAGACTGCTGTCTTCTGTGATGCGTCTAGCAATGGCTCCTCTATCGTAAGTGAATAGCTTGGGAAATGCCCACAAGTATCCTTAGGGAGATGTTCTAGTTAAAACTTTAACTACTTATGTTACACCTGTGTGTAGCACACACAGACATTGCTCCCATCCCAACGTGAATGGTAGCAATGCTTATGCCACTACTGGTGATTCAAGTAACAAGAAAACAAAAACCTTGATTAGTGCTCTTTCATTTAGTCCTGTCACAAGGCAGTCAGTATCAGATCCCAGTGTTCTTTGAACAGGGCAACCTGATCAAGTGTAAGAGGTTTGTTACACCATAATATAATAGTCTAATATTGACTAAAAGGATAACTCAAGAGAAGTGCATCACATCCAGTTATCCTCAGTATCTTTTCCAGCTAATGGATATAAGCAAGACCAATTGGATGGTTGCAGAGAGTTGCTTCAGCAACACCTGTTGCACATAAAAACTAAAGGTTAAAAATGAAGATAGCAACAGGGAAGCGAACCATGAGACCTGTCAAAGACTAGGAAACACTGTTCCACGGAACAGCATTTTGTATTGCAGGGATGGTGCAGGTCTCGTGCAGGAATAAGTGGAAACTGTAAACAACTTGAGTATTTTTAACTACTCCCACCTGGGAATGACATCTGAATTGCGCTTACCAACTTGAACTGTGGGTGAAATGGCTTATGACCTGTTGTCCTGGGGGACTAATGAGATAAAATATCACTGCTGTGCCCTGTGCAAGGTTTGAGCAAGCTTTGTAAGAGTGGATGCACAGGAGGTGGATCTGTGAAAGTCTGTAACACTCTGATGAACATCTGCAAATTAATTTAGGCTGATTAAGTACGATCCAAAATGAATTATATGTCCATAGGAACAGAAGGAACATTCCTGACATGGAAATCACACATCCATTCAAAGACTCACAGTTACTACGCTCCAGGTTACTGCTTCAAGAGGTAAGGATGATGACTACCCAGCAGAAACAAACATCTCTCCAAAATCAAAGAGATTATTTTTCTGTAGATCTCCTCTTGGATGAGCGTTTAAATAAAACCCAAACCAAAACACACAAACAAACAGCAACAACAAAACCAAGCAAACAGTCAACTGACCAAGCAAAGAAACGAAAACTCAATCAAAAAAAAAACCCAAACCAACCCAAACAAAGAGAAGACTCCACTAAAACTGAGGTAGAAAAGAAACTATTTTGCACACCTTCGAAAATTATTTTGATTCCATCCATTTGAGGCATTCTAATATGAACAACTACAAGTAAATTTTAATCTCTCTCTGCATCAGACACAGAGGCATTTCACACATCTTTAAATGAAGAAAATCCTTTAAAATTCTCTTAGCTTCCATTAATGATTCTGAAAAGAAAAAAAAAATAATCCAAGCTTTCTCTAAACTTGGATGATTCTGTTGACATTTACACAAAATGACAGACTAGCAGGGGTATGGAAGAGACCCCTGGAGGTCATCTAGTCCAGCCCCTCTGCTAATGCAGGTATGCCTAGAACAGGTTGCACATGAATGCATCCAAGCAGGTCTTGCAAGGCTCCAGAGGAGGAGACTCCACAACATTTCTGGGCAGCTTGTTCCAGTGTCCCATCACCCCCAAAGTGAAGAAGCTTTCCCTGTGTTCTAGTTTGTACCTTTTGTTCTAATTTTCTTCTTTCAACCAGAGAACTATCCCTCTAATGAAGATTGACATTTTAAAATGGCTTCTCATTTCTGTAGTCATGGGAGTAGAAAGAGTAGAAAAATGATCCAAATATAATGAAAAAAGTTATTGTCACTGTATGCACACATATACTGAAAGAGGTACTCAAAACCTGGTTTGTCTGGAAAATTCAATAGCTTCCTAGGGGTCCTGGTGAACAGAAGGATGTCCATGAGCCAGCAATGTGCCCTTGTGGCCAAGAAGGCCAATGGCATCTTGGGGTGGATCAGAAGGGGAGTGGTGAGTAGGTCCAAAGCAGTTATTCTTCCTCTCTCCTCTGCCCTGGTGAGGCTGCATCTGGAACATCATGACCAGTTCTGGGGCCCTCATTCAAGAAGGACCTCAG